>SMMW01000636.1:2375000-2682500 GCA_004794655.1 Marisa cornuarietis
CTGACAGAGAAAGATCTGAGTTTTCGTAGGAGGTACAGGCGTTGTCGGCTTTTACGGAGGATCATGTCAGTGTTAATGTCTCATTTAAGTTTCTTATCGAAGATGGTACCTAAATACTTGTAAGACTCGACTATCTCAAGGGCATCATCATGAATAGTACTGATGACTGGATCAGGCTTGCTAATTTGAAAATCGAAGATAATTTCCTTAATCTTTCAAAAATTCAAAACAAGCAAGTGTTCATCACACCTCTGTATAAAATCAAAAAGAGCTTCACTGTGAGCATGTTCACTATTTTTCGAAAGTGACAAGAAGGCAAAGTCATCAGCAAGTTTTATAAGAAGGCTCTTATTCGTAGTGCTTCTACAACTGCCAGTATATAATATGAACAATAGTGGAGACAAGCATCAGCCTTGCAGTGAACAGGCGAGTTACTCTCGACTGCAAAATTGTTTGCCCTACATAATTTAAATGAGCGGAAACACCTAGTGTCCTCTATTGAAAGTGACACTAGAAAAACATCGAAACATTACTCACGAACAAAAACCGAAGAGCTACATAGCGATTTTAATAATATCACTTAGTTTTGTGGTATTACATTGATTACGGTCACTCAAGGAATGAGAAGACACGCTCTAACGAAAATAAAAACCAGCTTTGCGCCATTCACACAAAGATGTCTGTATACATTGGGTGGATTTAAAATTTTGGATTTTAAATCATCCTACTGCGCAACATGTGTTTTGTCTTTCTGTGAATGTCCTGAATTCCATAAAAATCAGCAGATTAATTTTTTTATTCACATTTTTATTACAGCAGACATGGGCAACTCGTTTATAGTCTGTGGCCGGCGGAAGAGTCGGAAGATGTACAAGAAATTGAATATAGGTAATAATTATAAATGTACATTATGATTATCTGTTTGTTTAAAAAAATATTACTAGTTTGATGCTCACGTGAATTATCGCTCACATTATCTGTTTATTCGAAGTCTTTACTCATGCCGAAAAAATACGCTTTTCACTGTCTACTGAACGGTCCCAGAGCAAACCAAGTATCATGAAATGCTTTATTCAGTGAAGATCTTCAGAGTCATGAAGTTCCTACAAATAATAAAACTCAATGTTTTTAATTGCTTTTTAAACACTTGTTTAATCATACCTTTTATGGGAAATTAGGGAATTGTGAAAAAACTGTGGAGGGCTGAAGTGTATGGATAACTCTTTCTTAAAGTGTCTGCTTTGCCGCGATGCTCACTTGACCTGCCTTGCTATACTGTTGTTAGATGAGTTCTTGGAAAAAACCTCGAAGGAAAATCAACCCAAGACGGGCAACACGAACGTGAAAGGTTGGTTGGTTGGTTATGGACGTTTAACTAAGACAAGCTATGCAATTTAATTAATTTAATTTAAAGGATAAGTAATGGCTGACAATAACGCACTAGCAAAAATTTTCCTGTATAACATCATAAAATTTTTTTTCATAGTTTAAAATTATGAGAACATTCTATTATGTTACTGAAGTCAATATTCCTGCTATAGAAGTACTCTTTCTGCTAGCTCCTGAAAAAGGCAAATAAGGCTTAGAGATTCTAGTAAAGCCAAGCAGGACATCCCCATTTATCCCACAGTGTTATGACTTTTGTATTTCCGTCAAAGTGATAAAAGACATCAAGTTCATATTACAAATCACGGATTCTGTTTCAATATACTTGATGGTGCCGTTTCTGGTATTATCGTGATTTTCAGAGCCTGTGGGAGCCTCGTGCAGTTCCCGTGATGAGCAGAAGCTCGGGACCCTGTTTTGCACGCGCTGCTCTCGTGCACGGCCATGTGAGGTCTGCCAGATATTGTCCTTGCACCGCAGGCGGAAAGCTCAGCGAAGGGGGCAGTCCAGGTTAAACGGTTGGTGGGATGCTGGCTTTTAAGTACAATTAAGCATGCAATTTAATTAAAAGAATATGTGATGGCCAAAAATAACTTAAAAAAGCAAACAATTAAGTAAGCGCTGTAAAAAAAAGAACAAAGCTCAAGCAAAAGACTTTGGAATAAAGCATCGCAAGCGGTCACGCATAATAATCAACTTTTTAAGACGATGTCCTGACGCGAACCTGTCGATACATATTAAGGTTCAAAAGAGGTGAAAAATAGTAGCGAGCGACACGGATCTGAACATAAAAAAGGAATGGCTACTTGAATACGAGAACATATCATAGGCAAGATGAGCTTAACGAGGGGTGACAAAGACAGCTCAGAATTTGAGCTTCGAAGACTGATAAACGAGCCATATGATAATCAAAATGGAGTAGATGAAAGATAGAACACTTGAGAAGTTAGAAGTACGGAGAATTCATTTAGAATATATTTAAAATATATTTTGACTTCTGAAAGTAAATAAAAGCGGACCATTATAGCTTTGCTTTACATATTTTGATGTTGTCATGGTACATCTAAGGACCAGCAGCAGTATAGATGTATTGAAAGCCTGAAGGCAAATGTTTGTGTTTTGTTGAGAAATACGCGCGTAACTGTTGTTGTGCCTTCATGCTTACGCAGGTTGATGAAGAACGTATTACTTCTTTTGTACCGAATCATATTCTGAGGATGGACTCCGGTAAAAGAATAATTGCTAAAAGACTTTCCTTAAGTCAACCTTTGAAAAACAATTGTCTCGCCAACTGGGTTAATCGATTCAATATCGAAACAAAATATTAAAAAAAATTCAACCATTGTGAATTTAAAATTGTTTCTTTTGTATTTGCGCTTACGTTTGTGGTTGTTTTATCTACAGTGGTTTTCGCTCCTTTATGTCTGTATCTTTATCTACCTACTTAAAGGTAAGCGATACTTAATTATTGTGTTCTTTACTTGCAGGAAATACAAATAAAAAGGCACTCAGTAAGTAGTTAACCTAGGTTACACATATATCACAAGCTTTTATATGTGTATATGACAGTAAATCTGTAAATCGACCTATCTTATGAAAACTGTGTCTTCCATTAAGACGATTTAAGGTGAAGCTAAAATTACATACCATTTATATACCGTTTTTGAATTAAAGGAGTTTATTGATAGATCGTAATAATATCAACATTTTTATCACTCATTCAAGAAACCATCACAGAGCTTGAGTTTTGACATTTCCATTCTCTTTTCCTCCCTATATTTTTCTCTGAGTTTGGTTGTTTGTTAAAGTGGGTAAAAATACAAGTAGTCTTTCTTCACACTCGTAGTCCATTGCGCTCTTATTAACCCTTCACTCTCATATACTTCCTCTTCATGTGAATATGTGAGTGAGCGAGTATATATATATATATATGTTTAAAGTGTCAATTTTTACGCAGATGTTGAGAAATAATAAATAATAATAAAGAATATTTAAAAATTTTTGAAAATGCAAGCTGTACGCAGTCCTTACCGTGAACAAGTACATCTGCCAGATCTTCATGTGGAAGGTAAGTCTTATTGACTAATGCACATACAATGCTATAAGTATATAGTACTAGAGGAAGTAAGGTCATCCGGTAACCTTTTCAGGTTACTAGGAAGTGAGTTATTAGAGACTAACAGGGCCAGCTGTACGTTAGGGCGCTGGCCATCTCCTCTAAACGAAGTACTAGTGCTATGAATTATCAGTAAATAGTCATAAAGAGGGACAAACAAGACACACTGTGTTTTCCGTCTATTATAACTGTTCTGTCTGAAAAGCATATTTCGGGGCTCTAGGGTCAAGGGGGTCGTGTCTTTGTCATTTCAAAGTGTAGGGGAGTACACTCTGGTTCTTTATCTCTTTATCTTCAGAGTGGGTAAACAGATATACCGTTTTGTTATACATTTGCAGTTTATTTTCTTTAAAAGTTATCTGATCTTTTAAACAGTCTTACAGTCTATGTGTGAATGTGTGTGAGTGAGAGTGCGAATGTCTTTGTGTGAGGGTATAAGTGCATTCATATGAATGTATCTCTAAGTATGACTTTATCTTTTTCATTATATCATATAAGGTATATTTATATATTTTTTTAACCTGTAAATGTTTTTTAGAGTACTTCATCGCTGCCATTCATATCTGTATGGGCATGTTCCTTTAAGCGTTTCCTTGGCTACTCATGAAAAGCAAGGTAAGGGCAATTAAGGTCATTAAGACAAAGGGAGATCAAGTATTACTTTTGTAGATAATTATAATTATAGCTAGTGTACTATTACTTGGCACAGAAATGGATTTTTCTTCTTCTTAGACTATCAGCAACACACACACACACACACACACACACACACACACACACACACACACACACACACACACACACAGAGTATAAATTCTCTGACATTTAAAACAAACTTGGGTTTTCTGGCTCAGGTGAATCGTGTCTTTGTCATATAAAAGTCAGCTCGTAACCTTCGCATATATATTTAATATATATATATATATATATGTAAATTGCATTTTACGTTTTTGTTATTTCTTGTCCTCTGTATGTTTTCTTGCCTTATACAGCCTACCAGTATGTAGTAAGCATAATTCTGGGGACAGATTTTATAAACGACACTTCAGTGGGTGTCAATTTGCTGTGTGGGGTAGATATCTGGATACTTTAAAATAAATCTCTCTCATACATACAGTAAAATTCTCGAGGCACAGAACTGCTTGTTGAATTAAATGATATCCACAAAAAGTATTGTGCAATCGCGCTCGTCTCTCTCTCTTTCTCTCTCTCTGTGTGTGTGTGTGTGTGTGTGTGTGTGTGTGTGTAAAATCTATATTGATGTCTGTGTTACAGGAGCAGTTAATGTTACTTCTCCTTCTTCACCAGGCGATGCTTAAGACGTATCGGGGAATCTTCTGACACGGGAGATTTTTTGCGATGTAATACGAGGGCAAAGTGTTATGTTATCAGTAATGTCATTAAGTCAAATGTAGTAGGTGTCAGTAGCTGATGATAACACTTCCTAAACTGTCTAAAGCTTGCTTTGTTTTCACTTTCGTCAATCCTTATTTTTAATTAATTTGCTTAACTATTTTTATATAATTTTTAAGCCACAATGTCAAAACCATAAATACAGAACCAGATTCAAGTTATAAATGCTAAAAGGTAATGTAACTCACTATTAGTATGTCTGTGTAGATGTTTATGTACTTACTGTGTTAAGTACAATAGTGTGTGTATGTTTGTGTGTGTGTGTGTGTGTTTGTTTGCGGCAGGTATGTGCGTGTGTATTTTTGAGTGTAAGCACTTTGTTTATGCGTGAATGAGAGTAATGATCTGAATTTTTTTGTATTAAATAACAATAATAATAGGGTTCTTTTAGGGTGTGTGTGAGTGTGTGTGTGTTTTTTTGTGTGTGCTGGCAGCTGTTTTATGGGCTGAATTTTACGAGTGAAAGAAACTAGATTGTATTAAAAGGAGAAAAAAGTATATAAATTAAATGTTCTCCGTTGCCTTTTTCAATTTTTATATGAAAATTAATAAAGTGTTGCTCTCTCTCTAATGTCTTTAATGTTCCTCGACAACCACTTCAGCTGCTCTGACCTATGTTGTTATATAAAAACTTGAGTATGAAGTCGTTAGAACACAGAGCTTTAGATGCAGGTACATAGACACCGAAGCTAAAAAAAAGAAAATATATTCAAGCGCAAACACGCGTACATGCAAGCACGGACACATCTTCGCTTTCTGTATCTGTCTTTCACACACACACACACACACACACACACACACACACACACACACACACACACACACACACACACACACACACGCGCGCGCACACGCACACACACACACACGTGTACATATATAAACCAAGCGAGAAGGAGACGACTCTGGAGGAATTTCAGATGTACAAACAGGACAGTTCAATACCGTGACTGCACTTGATGGAAATAGCAGTCAACACAACATCAAGTGACAATGCAACAGCAGATGCCAATAGCGACTGTTGTTACTATTTTTTGTCGGTTTTGACTACGTACTGGTAGAGTAGTTGAATTATATCCTAGATTAGAGTAAGCTTTGTATCTTGCTTTTTAGGTGACCAAAGATTGTCATTTTTATTTCCATTGAAATGTACCATAGTGTCCTCTGATTTCCCCAATACTGAATTGCACTGGAGGCGGTTAAAGCTGTACAATTAATATCTTAAAACTATAGACCACGAAAAAAAGTTATACCGATCCTTACGCAAAGTAATTTACAATCCCTTCATGTATCTGTTCTGATACTAGAATCCACTCGAATAATCGACAACGCCAAAGAAAGTAAAGCTAGAGAAATCTCGAATTGTCTCCACCTTTAAAAGATCAGAAATTCTCAAGCCGTTCAAGAAAGATGGCAACATCAAGGCTCCTACACGTGACAGTGGTCGTTGTGTTCTGATGTACACGTGCAGAAGTGATGTCTCCTGTATTTCTGACCAGAGGGCTTCGCAAGCTATTTTAAAATTTCCTTTATGTATGTCAATTGAAGATTTGTATGCAACTGTAATGTGACCAGCACCACCCAATACAAATAAAAATATCTTTATTAGTCCTTCTCGGGAATTATTTTTATAACAACTGGGAGACTGTGCTCATTTACAGACTGGAGTATTTTCTGACACCTAGTCTGCTTTAATATCATTTCTATGTCCAAGGTATACATAGGTAGGTATATACTAACAGTAATCGTTAGGGAGGGGAAAGTAGTTGTATGACACTAGTAACGACAACATTGTCAACATTTTTTGTTGAATCTAGGTCCTATTAAAAGCAGGGTATAAAATGGTTTCATTGTTCTAGTCAGAGATTAAATTAAAACAAAAAATTACGTACAACAATTTTTAACTGGTACTCTGAGGACCTTCTATCCACGATTATAGTGTTTGTTTTCAATCAAGCAGGAAAAATTTACAGGAAACTTCCTAAATAGACACTATAACCAAAGTAGGGTTTAACAGGGATTTCTGTTTATTGACAGACAGAGAGTCTAGGGGAAAATACGTTGGTGAAGCAGCGAGTGAAGTCGTCAATAGGATGATGTCATTCCACTAGTCTAGAACCAGAGCCTGCGTTGGTATGGCAGCGCACTATAGCATGTTTTTGCTCGAATACTTAGTGTACTTTAAAATGCAGTGCCAGAAAAGAAAGCAGCCCACTCCAATGATTTGAATATTGAGCTAACAGATTAACCTGTTACATATCACCAATCTCATATAAATTAGAAATTAATGGCGTATAGAGGTTATTTTTGCTGCACACTAGATTGATGAAAATGATAAAAATATGTTACAGAATTACAGTAAATGAAGTTGACTTATTAATTGTGCATTAACGTAATAACTACAGGGTTATAACATACTATAGCGTTATACAGGTCGTAATAAATAACAAATCACTGTGTACTAGCACACGACACTAATAAAACCAATCTTTTTAACGATAACATTGCGATTGCCCGTAAGACAATGTTTAATGGTGTATTACCAGCTTGATTTGTAAATGTCATATAACGGCTGTGGTTATCTTTCTTTGTCCTCAACTCTGCCTTTTCCTCCTTGGCTGTTTTCAATAACCGTTGATTTCCATGAAGGAGGACGTGAAACACAAAAGCGCTCTTTGTACTTGTCGGTTGGGCCAAGGGGTGAGCTCACTGAAGAGATTAGTTGATTAAAACAAGACTGTCGAGTTTTCCCGACATTACAGGAGCCCAGAATATAATCTTCAGAGTAAAACTGCGCGCTCTTTCTTCGCAACCATTCTCTCTTTCTCTCTCTGTATCTCGCACACAGTCTCTCCTTAAAAACACACACACACACACACACACAAATTGGATGTGCAGTTAAATGTGTTGATCTGTGTGTGTGGGGGTGGGTGAGTGGGTGGGTGGTGTGTGTGTGTGTGTGTGTGTGTGTCAAAGAAAGAAATGGAGAGTGAATTAATCAAAAGTACAACATGTCTACTGAACGTGGCATGTATCAGCTAAGATCATCTGCCCACTAATGCAGACACATCTTTAAACATATATACAAAAGAAGACATATATAGCTTAATACTAATATTAATTTATATAATGAAATCATAATACTAATATTCATGATGTAATGTTCATAGTTCACGATTTCTCCGAATTTATTACAAGATACTGACGCGTACGTGAGACAATGAATGTATTAAAGTAGTCTACGAAGGGTCAATTTAAAATTCGCATACGGAAGTTTAAACTTTAAGTACAGTGTGTGATTTTCAGAAGTGCATAAAGTATACCTTTTTCTAAGCTATGGGCAATTCTGGTGACTACTGCTTATACTCTTTTATGTTGAAATGGTACACCAACGGGTCCAGCAAACCTGACGGACCCCCCCCCAACACAAACAGGTACCCTAACAGCTTCGGGACCTCAGGGGCAACCACAAACCTTTTTCAGGCTGTTGCAAGACTTAAGGTACATAAAGTCACCCGGACACATCGGCATTCTCTCACACAGTCCCTCTTTTTTTCTCTCTCTCACACAAAGATCAACACAAAATGTTGCACATACAGTATGTTTGGGTTATTCAAACGGTCTCATGTCTATTAACGATGGCATGCATATCCAGCTATGATCATAAGCCAATTAATAAAGATAAATCTTTACAAATGTATTTATAAAAAGGCAAAGATAACTTACTACTAATATTTATATAGTATGAAGGAACGAAGGTCTATGTAAATACTATTATTCATGAAGTAATGTTCATATTTCGCGATCTTCTTAGACTCTGTACAAGATACCGATACATATGTGAGATACAAAAAAATATTACTAATACACAAAGCATCATGGGGAATTAAAAACAATAAACACAATGCGCCTTTGTCAGAAGTGCAGGAAGTATCACTTCCTTGAGACTTCAATCCAAAATTGTGACCACTGATTAGACACTTTCATGTTGACATTTTAAATAACATAATCTCTTGCTGAAGACGAGCATCAAACGTTAATAAATAATTGTATAACCTCAAACACTATCTTTATATGAAAGAGTACCGTAAATTTCGGTCTACTGAGCACACCTGCTCATAAGCCGCACCCACTAAATTAAAAAAAATAATTCTTAATTTTTTTTCAAAAATAGTCCAGACTGGTGTATAAGCCACAAATATATACAGCATGAAAGCTGCATCGTATGAATGAAGGTGTGTGCTTCAGCAACTGATCTGAATGCTTCAATTGTATATGGCTTTGATTTAAAAATGTGAACAGTTAACACTTTAACATAGAACTCATAGAAAAGGTGAGTTGGACTTTGAAAAATCCGGAAAATTACGCAAACAGTCCGCATCGCTGTTAAAGCCGCAAGGTTTAAAGCTGGGGAAGAAGTCGGGGCTTATGGTCCGAAATTTACGGTAGTTGAATAGGAGGTTCAAATGGTATAGACTACGGTACAACACATTGAGAATGACAATGACAGTGTTTAGTTAGTCGTGCAGTTTGAAAAGGGGATAATGATAGTTTTGCAAGTTTTCCTACTTTGACTATAACTTTTTAGTATAAAATAACGTTGCAGAAATGTGATAAACTGCATACCTGACATTTTTAACGCAGGTGTTGAAGTGGTGTTGAGCGGTGAAGGGTCTGGAGACAACGGGGCTGATATAAATGAAGATGGCTACGTCCATATAAACTTTGTGTTAAGAACAGAGAAATGTCAGACCAGCCCAGACTTCATCCGAGTGAAAGTGTCAACGATGAGCAGAGATCTTCCAACGACTATCTGTACCATTGTCTTCGAAGAAAATACCTGCAAGATTACGGATCAATCACTACCTTGTCATTGTATAAACAAAGGATTCATGTTTACTTTATTTCCTGAAAAGATCAGCCTGTCACAAAATGTACTCATACAGTGGAATGACAAACGCAGCACAGGAGAAAAAAGTGCTTTTCTTTTTGTAATTGGTAAGTAATGTTTATGCATGTATGTCTGCAAAATAAAACCAACTACTGCCATGGGTTATGATACAAACTGCACACATATCATCATTGTTCCTTGTTACTCCTCGAGAAGTATAGGGCCGCAACAAACTTCACACATATGCTGCTTCGAAACTTAAGTTGCGCAGCGTACTTCCCCTTAAAGTCCCAGTTATTCAGTGGTTGTTACTCCTTAGACCAAGCATGTCAAACAGAGGGTCCCGCGAGGGCCTAATGGTTCACATTTGCGTTGTCATGAAGGTTGCACACGGTCGCACACCACAGCTAATTGAAGCCATTTAATAAAAATTATTGCAGAATACTTTTATTAAGTAGGCTTAAAACGTTCAATGTGCATACCGATGGTTAAGCGACTCGAAGTGTTTGTTGATTTAAATAACTGTTCGCACATGGTAGAACCGAACAGTGCCATAATACTTGTAGCAAACGTCCTGAAGTTTTTAAACTTTTCAGGAAAGTATGAAAAGACCTATGATTATAAAAGATTTTGCGATTAACTGCAGTGTCCCTTGTCTAAGCCGCAGGTGAGCTTGCAAAGGGCCGCATGTTTGACATGCCTCTCTTAGACGGTATATGCAGAGAAAGGCAGTTGAGGAAAATGTACCTAAAGAAATCGGACCTTCACAAAGTACCCCCGAAACGATAAGGCAATACAGCTGTTATGTCTGCGTATACAACCTCAAAGATATGTATGCACGCATGAATGCATGTGTACGTGTACGCACTGACCTTTCGATGCATAAGAACGCATCTGATGTTTATTCATATAAACTAATGCAAAATCTAGAAATACTTGATGATCAAATGCCACTGGGACGAAGTGTCATAGCTTAATCATTAAGAGAAAAATCAAACAGAAATTTAATTTTCTTTGTCAAAGCACACACTCATTATGCATTTATCAAATAGTTTGCTTTTACGAAAAGATATTAGTTTACTTATTTACCAGTGCATAATCTACAGGCTCGGCACCCGCCATCAACACTGATATGAAAATAGTAACACCACTCGCCATCGGAATTTGCTGCTTCATTCTCGTGGCTGTCGTCTTTGCTGTTATCGCCATCAAGAGACGAGACGGTATGACAATTTTTTGTTTCTCAATTTCAACTTCTCCGGACGAAGTAGTTGCCTCTCTGTTTTCTCGGTGTGTGTTTATACACGCATGTATGAGAGTGTGTGTAGGTGAGTGCATGTTTGCATTTGTAAGCGTTTGTGTGTGTGTATGTATTGTATTTTTTGCTCAAGTATGATATGTTTTTATTCATGTGTGTAATAGCTTTAGATATATAAAAAATTGCTAATTGCCACAAGACTCTAAATATAATATTATTGTTCAAAGAAACACTGCGTGCACTGTCTCTCTCTTTCTCAGCATCAGTGTCTCTGTATACGTATGTGGTGATTGTGCAATTATAGTGTAAAGCAGCAACAAAATCCTATAGAAAAAAATGTTCAGTCCTGAAAAGATGCAAATATCAATTAATAATATTTATAGAAATGAAAAAGATATAATTACACAATGTTTTAATATCATTTCGTTTTAGCTTTAAGCTACATTTTATCTTATATTGATAAAACGCATTTTAGATAATTATTAACATTTTTATGGGCTAAGATATGTAAGTTGTACAACTGAAAAAATATCTTTGTAAGGCTAACAAACATAAATGTAAGGAAATGTTGACCACTGTTTTTTTTTATAACTTTTATCAGCGATCGAGTAAGATTAACGTGTTTTTTGTTTTGTTTTTAAGTAAGCAGGTTTGACGATCTTGCTATAAATTAGCACTTTCCTGTTTTTGTTCCTTGAATCTGACCATTTTGTCTATTGTGGCAAGGAGTACTTTGGTGACTGCAGTAGATGTTATCGTAAGTTTTGGTGCTACCAAGTGTTTTTTGTAACTATGCTTAAGTGCAAAGTAATCTTTAAAAAGCTATATTGTACCTGTTCTTCTTGTCTCATTAAAGGTTCCTGCATTCAAAAGCAGCAGGGGCGATTATCAGAGGACAGGCAAATGACTCCAGTCATTCACCAAACTGATGTTACACCTACGACTTTAGTGAACCTGACGGACACCCCAGCATAAACAAGTACCCGAACAGCTTCAGGACACCAGGAGCAGTCACAAGGACGTACCCGAATCCGAGCCGTCGCAAGACTTCAGGGACAGGAAGTCACCCGGGCTCAAATAAGCGTTCTTACCTATTTTGGACAGCCAAAAGTGAACAACCATGCATTGACAGCCACCCCTAATGAAATCAGCCAGGAACCAGTATACGATCGTGCCGCAACATTCAGCCCAATAGTACCCAGAAGCCAATTAAGCGATCATGCAGTAACATCTAGTCAAAGCGTAACCAGAAGCGAGGAACAAAAATATGATCGTGCCATTACATTCAGCAAAACAGTAACCACAAGCCAGTGACAAGCCAACAATTAGGCCATAACAGGGTGTCCAAAAGTTACTAGAAGCAATAAAGAAGTATACGATTGTGCCGTAACATTTAGTCAAACAGTAACCAGAAACCAGGAAGAAATGAGAAAACTTAGTAACATCCAGCCAAATAGTAACCAAAAGCCAATAGTAAATCCACGATTATGTATTCGCGTCTAGCCAAATAGTAGGAAAAAACCAGAAACAGATAACGATCATACAATAACTTCTTTCCAATTAGTAACGAGAAGTCAGTAACAAGTCCTAAATCATGTCATAACATCAGCCAAAAATAAACTAGATGCTCGGCACAGGAGAGCGATTTTTAGCTTTACTATCCAACCACACAGATCCCAAGAACCAAGAACAATTGTACAGTCTTACTGTTTATCTAAAGAAAGAGAGTTTCAGACATTCAGGAACTTGTAGAATTTGAACCTTCTTCCTCCAACCAGACATAGTCACAAACATTTCAGATGTCCAAGCTGTGTATATCGTTCCTGTTATTGGACGTTCATTGTAGGATCGATATGGATGCAGTCATACACAAAAATCCAGCATGGATTCTACCCTGGCAACATTCATTTCATTGTATTGTACAATGTGCTTACTGAAAATAATTGTTGTACTATAGTTGTGTATGTAGCTGTTGTATTATATTTGTTAATACCTAAATCCTTTACTATCTTACTGATGATAACCTTAGTATTCAAACAATGGTATTAATATTCTTCAGTACATAGCATTGAAACCTTTCACCCTGTAGGTATTATAGGTAAAAGTTGTAGATGTCATTTCATAGCATGGCCACGTATCCCGTGGTTGACATGACGTGAAGAGACTTTATTTCTGCTTTACAAGCAGCCATTCAGAAGCTTGATATATTTACAAGTCAACAAAGCTGAAAGACGGTCATAACTGTGCTGATGAATAATTATTCTTCGTGTCGAAGGCTAGCATTACGCTGTAAAATTAGAAAATAGTATGACATTACAAGGTAAGAGAAACGCGAGAAAAAGTTTGGAAACAAAGCTGTGAGAAGAATTAGTCTTCCTCCATTTCGTTTTTAACTTGTCTTTTGTTTGTTTGATGTTGAAAATAGTTTGATACGTGTAGCAACTTCACGATTTAGGTTGTGGGTAAGGCTAGCAGTTGGTTTGAGTTAGACCGTTATTTATTCCTTGAGCTAGTCTAGAACCAAGGGGTTTGTTGGTATGGTGAGGGGGTGGTATGGCATGTGTTTGCTCCAGTGCTTAGTGTTCTATTAAATGTAATCACAAAAATATATGCAGACGACAACAATGATTTGACTACTGAATTGTTAGATATCACCACTCTGATATAAATTTGAAATCAATGGCATATAAAAAGAGGCTGTCATGGCCATATACTACAATAATAAAAATGATAGGTTCACTAATAAATTATAGTAAATGACAGGTTTCTTACGAATGGTGCAAGGTTATCACACCTCACAGCATTATACAGTTATGACGGACAAGTTACTTTTTAATAGCACACCCACACTGATAAAACCGATGTGTTTAAAGATTATGTAATGATTTGACCGTAAGAGGGCGCCTGTGGGTATCTTTCTTCTCCCTGACCTTTCTCCTAACCTTCTTTCGTGCATGCTTTCTCTTTCCTTCATGTAAGGAGGACGTGAAACACATTAGCTCTCGTTGTACTTGTACTTGCGGGCTGGACCGATGGCTGAAGGCATTGACGAAAGTAGTTGACTAAAATACGACTCTGGGGTTATCACGACATTACTGGACTATAATCTTCCGGGTATAACTGCACGTGCTCTTTCTTTCCCACTACTCTCCTTCTCTCTTTCACACATAGTCTCGATCACACACACACACACACACACACACACACATACACATGCACGCACGCACGAGCGCGCACGCGGACACACACACTGTATGTGTTGATCCGAATAAATACAACTGGTAGACATGTCTATTAATGGTGGTATATATACATTCAGTTAGGATCAACTGCTCATTAATTCAGGCAAACCTTTACACATGTACAAAAGAACAAAATTAGAGCTTAAAACTAATATTAATTTATATCATGAGTATACTAACATTCAGATCAATACTAATATCTTGAGGTAAATTTCATATTCCGCAACGTTTGTGATTTGTTTTTAAGATTTTGATACGTATGTGAGATCCTGGATGTTTTAAAGTAGTTTGCACAGCGTCAATTTTTAGTTTACATGAGGAAGTTGAAAAAAACTAAATTTAGTCTGCGATGTAACTTTGTGAAGTGCATGAAGTATCACACTCTTGAGATTCGGGCAACCATGGTGATTACTGCTTAGACACTTTTATGTTGACATACTCCTTGAATAGCTTGACTTGCTGCTTCATAGGAACTTGAACCATTTCATGCTGACTGTTCGACGATGGAGATTTTTAAGGACATCTTCGTTCCTACTTTATTTATCGCGTTGTTGGCAACACAAGCGCATTCTAGCGAGACAGCCAACTCCTGTAAGTGATTTAAAGTATATTTTTCAATTAGAATTGTCTAAATTTTTATGGGCTTGGGGTTTTCTTGCAAAACTTTTAAAACTTTATTTAAATGGTTGAGTAGTTCAATCTGCGGCTAAACGGAAGACTACAGTATTGTAAACTGCGAATGACAATGACAGTGTTTGCTCAGTTGTGTAGTTTGACAAATGGATTTGTTTTTATTTATTTTTTTCATGCTGTGAATATAACTGGTTAGTGTAAAGTAACGTTTGCAGAAAGATGATAATCCGTATTTCTGACATTTCAAATGTAGGTGTTGAGCTGGAGTTGGCCGGTGGAGGGTTTGAAGACAATGTGACTGAAGTAAATCAAGACAGCTACGTCCACATAAGCTTTGTGTTGACAGACAAATGTCAGACCAGCACAGACTTTCTCCGAGTAAAAGTGTCAACAATGAGCAAAGGCCACCTGACGACTTTCTGTACTATTGTCTTCCAAGAAAATACTTGCAACAATACGGATCAATCACTAACATGTCATTGTATAAACAAAGGACTCATGTTTACTTCAGTCTCAATAAAGGTCAGCCTGTCAGACAAGGTATTCATACAGTGGAATGACAATGGTACACGAAGAGGAGAAAAAAGTGTTTTTCTTGTCGTAAAAGGTAAGTAATCTGTATGCACGTGTGTTTGCACATAAAATGACTATTGCTCTGGGTTATAACACAGACTCCACACGCATGCTGTTTCGAAACTAAGATCACGTAGCGTTCTTCCCTGAAAAGTCCCAGTTATTCCGTTTATTTTTATCCCTTAGAGCAAAATGGAAAAATAGGCAATGGAAGAAAGGAGATGTCCTCCGACCAAAAGAAAGCTGACCTTTTTGCAGTCCCCCTAAAACACCAGAAGATAAGGGACTACAGTTTTACTTTATGTTTGCCTATACTACCCCAGAAGAAATGTTTGCATGCATGAATGTATATGAATTTGTATGCACGATCTATCGATGAACCAGAATATATATATATATATATGTGTGTGTGTGTGTGTGTGTGTGTGTGTGTGTGTGTGTGTGTGTGTGTGTGTGTGTGTGTGTGTGTGTGTGTGATCATCAGGCTCGGAACCCGCCAACAAAACTGACGAGAAAGTAGTAACACCAGTCGCAATCGGTATTTGCTGCTGCATTCTCGTGGCTGTCGTCTTTGCTGTTATCGCCATCAAGAGAGGTGACGGTATTACAATTTATTGTTTCAAAATTTAAACTTCTCCAGACGTAGTATTTGCGTCTCTGTTTTCTCGGTGTATGTTTATACACGTATGTGTAAGAATGTGTGTAGGTGTGTGCATGTGTGCGTGCGTACATGTTTGTGCAATAATGTATTGTATTTGAGCTCACGTACGTATGATATATTTAGTTCATGTGTGAAACACCCTTAAGCTTATAAAATTGCTAACTGCCTCGAGACTCTAAATATAATATTCAAAGTAGCACTACGTGCACTCTCTCTTTCTTATTATCAGTGTCTATGTTTATGCATGTGCTTTTGTGCCATATATATTGTTACGCAGTAAAAAAATCATGAAGAACAAAATGTTCTTCCTGATGAGACTGAACACAAAGAAAACATAAAATATAATTGAGTAATGTTCATTTGAATAAGAGAGATATAAAAACGCAAAACCTAATGTTCTATTGTATTTCAGTTCTCTCCTTTTGATAAAACCCACTTTAGATAGCTATTAACATCTTTATAAGGTTAGGAGTTTTTAAGAAGTGCAAGAAGATGTGCAAATGTATACAGTTCTAAAAGTCTCTGTAAAATATTTATCAACGACCGAGAAAGATTTGCGCGTGTGTAAGCATGTTCGGCGATTTAGCTATAAATTAGCATTTTTTTGTTTATGTTCCTTGACTTTGACCATTTTGTCTAAATAGCAAGAAGAATTTGCTTGCACTAGATGTGATAGTAATTGTCGATGCTACCAAACGAGTACATGAAAACAGTTTAATGTTGATTTTTATAACTATGCTTAAATGCAAAGAATTTCAAGCCTTAACTATCATTCCTTACCAGTTCTTATTGTCTCATTAAAGGTTGCCGCGCTCAAAAGCAGCAGAGGCGATTATCAGAGGACAGGCAAATGACTCCAGGTAACCCTCCACCTGATGTTACACCTACGACTTTAGTGAACCTGACGGACACCCCAACACAAACAGGTACCCGAACAGCTTTAGGTCATCAGGAGCAGTCACAAGGACGTACCCGAATAAGAGCCGTCGCACGACTTAAAGGACATACAGTCACCCGGGCTCGAATAGGCATTCTTACCTATTCTGAACACCCGATACCAAAGAACCATGCAATGACAGCCACCCAAAATCAAACCAGCCAGGAACCAGTATATGATCGTGCCGTAACTTTCAGCCCAATAGTACCCAGATGCCAGGAACGATTGAACGATCGTGCAATAACATCCAGTCAAAGTTGCGCAGGCAGAAGCCAGGAACAAGAATATGATCATGCCATTACATTCAGCCAAACAGCAATCAGAAGCCAGGAACAATTAAACGAGCATGCAATAACATCTAGTTTAAACGTAACCAGAAGCAAGGAACAAGAAGATGATCGTACATTCAGCCAAACAGTAACCAGAAACCAGGAACAAGTCGACGATAAGACTATAACAAAGTACCCAAAAGTTACTACAAGCGATGAAGAAGTATACGATCGTGCCATAACATTCAGTCAAACAGCAAGCAGAAGCCAGGAAGAAACGAGCAAACATGTAGTAACATCCAACCAAACATATCAGAAACCGGAAAAATGTCTACTAGCATGTCATAACATCCAGCCAAATAGTAACCAAAAGCCAATAGCAAGTCCACGATCATGCAATAGCATCCAGCCACAAAGAAATTAGAGGCTGAGCACACAAGTGCAATCCAGCTTTACCATCCAACTACACAGCTCCCGATGGTCAGGAGTATTGTAGAGTCCTACTGTTTCATCCAGAGAGAGGGAGAGAGAGAGAGCTTCAGACATTCAGGAACGTGTAGAATGTTAACCTGCTTCCTAAAACATTGAATAAACGTTTCACTTGTCTCAGCTATGTAAATCGTGCCTGTTATTGAACGTTCATTGTAGAAACGGTTTGTATACAGTTGTATGCTGTCTGTTGACATTTGTTCTAGTACATTGTACAACATGTCCCGAAATTTAGTAAATTAAAGAAATATTTGCTCTTAGATGTTCTTCGTAATTTTGTTGAACTTGAAGCATGTCATGTCCACGAAGATTTTCTTAAAATGAGTCCTTTAGCATTTAAGAAACCAACTTCGGGCTAGGATTTAAGATTGGAGCTGTTACATAGTTCCGCCTCTGAACAAA
The DNA here is from genome assembly GCA_004794655.1 of Marisa cornuarietis. Lineage (NCBI taxonomy): Eukaryota > Metazoa > Mollusca > Gastropoda > Architaenioglossa > Ampullariidae > Marisa > Marisa cornuarietis. The sequence goes on from SMMW01000636.1 coordinate 2,393,271, forward strand.
GAGAGTCGCTGACTGACTGTTGCAACATTCGTGTCAAGTGAGTTGAAAGTTTTAAGATGAGTTATTGTCTCGAAAAGTCTTTGCTTATTGCACATGAGTCAAATTAAAGTAAAGGTCATCCTCTGATCTTATCAGATCGTTAGGGAGTGAGGTGTGAGTGTGTGTAAGGGCATTGTCCATCTCATGTCCCTCACTCCTTTATCTTCGTCAACGTTTTTGAGTGAGTGAGTGAGTGAGTGAGTGAGTGAGTGAGTGAGTGAGTGAGTGAGTGAGTGAGTGAGTGAGTGAGTGAGTGAGTGAGTGAGTGAGTGAGTGTGATTAAAACACAAGGAGAAACGTAATTTTTCCGAAGTTATAGAATCTGTGTCCAAGCCCCTCGGGCCCTACTTTATATTTTGTGTCCTGTCTTTTTAACTAAAGTTCCAGGATAAGACATCTGCAGAGTATAGACAACCGCTTGATAACTTCGGAAACAAGACAATTGTTCTTAAGTTCCTCATGTTCTCCCATGGCAACATTGTACTCTTGCTCCATAACTTTGGCATAAATAAATTTGTGTCTTTTTCACTTCTTCAGAAACAAAGTATCTGTTTAACTTCCCTGAGCTTAAATTTCCACTGACGTATGGTCTACATTTTTAGATACACTCATGCTACCATATAATTTGTGTTGCTTATGCTGCAACAACCAAAAATCAGTTTGGTACGCTAATGGTGTGAGGATGCACAAATTTCTGGAATTTTCTTTCTGTCTTATTACCTTGTGTATCATTGCGATGCTGGTGATCCACACGAGCTCCGAGAAGACAGCTAAAACATGTAAGTGTGTTTTGAAAAAGTTTTTGTTTTAGAAAACAAGTATTTCTGTAGTGTTAAGTGACTGTAAACATTTACTTGAAATGTTTAAGCGGGTCACAATGAAGTTCCATAAATTATGAATTTTTTTTAATTGATAAAAGGATGAAACATAGAATTACATTCGGTTTGCCGTGACAAAGTGAGAACTTTATTTCATCGCTTAACCTGAGATGCTTAAACTTGAATGCATAACTGTTTGTAATCTATCGTGGTTTAATATTTCGAAATCAGGTGTTGACCTGCAACCAGCCAGTGGTTCTGGAGACAATGTGATTCAAGAAAATAAGGAAGGTGATGTCCACATAAGCTTTGTGTTATCAAACATTTGTGCAGGCAGCCTAGGACGAGCAGTGATAAAACTAATAACACACGAGACAGGCCATCCTGTTGATTTATGCACCGTTATTTTTCAAAATAACACGTGCATTGCTACTGACAAGTCGAGAGGATGTTATTGTTTAAACATAGGACATGACTATTATTCAGTTTCATGGAAGTTCAAGCTTGCGGACAAGTCTCTGATGCTCAGGCTGACAGATCTGAGTACACAGGAAGAAAAAGAAATTTTCCTTAATAAGACCGGTACGTGAACTTCACGTAATACATAGGTACAAGGCTTCCTATGCGCGTATGTGGATATAAATGCACTAGATATATATTGATGCGTGTATGTACGGATAAAAACGTATTTGAGTATCTAGAAATAATATATATATATATTGTATATATGAGAAAAAAACATTGATAGAGATATTTCTGTGGGTTTATATTTGTATATCTGATGTGTACACATGCACGCTATCTTCAGCAGGCTAGAGGGGATAGATAGTGAAGGAGAAAACATGCTTTAAGTATAATACATTTTGCTTTCATTTTGCTTATCCAGAGCATAATTTACCTACTAAAGGCCTGCCAATAAAAAAACTAGGACCACCAGAGATCACTGGGATCTGTTCTGGAGTTATTGTAGCTGTCGTTCTAGCTTCCGTCCTTATCAGAAAATGGAGCTCTCGAGGTATTACATTTAACAGTGTCTATATTTTAAACCTGACCAAGTTACTTTGCATGTGTATGGATAACAGGTAGAAAGTGTATTTAAGTGTGTGTGTGTGTTTGTGTGTGTGTGTGTGTGTGTGTGTGTGTGTGTGTGTGTGCTGTGTGACGTTTCCTTCAACATTAAAATATTTTTATATCAAAATATAAACGTGCTACATTTTTTTCTACTTTTTGGAGGATCCTGTACAGGGCACATACAGGGACCAGCAAAAGATGACAGTGAAATGACTTCCTCAAATGTCGTGGTCAGGCAGACTCAAAAAAACACCGGGTCGTCTTCAGAACTTCAGGCACAGGAAAACATCCAAGCGCGAGCAGGTAGTCTACAACCTTCTGGAAGTCATGCCGTAATAGATAACAAAGCTGTATCATTAATTCATACCACTCCCAAAAGAAAGATACAAGTATACAATCATATTCAACTATCAAGGGATAAAATGACCAGAGGTCAGGACGAAGCATACAGTCATATTAAGCCATCGACCGATACAACTCCCAGAAGTCAGACAGAAGTATACAGTAACAATCTAACATCAAACGATATGGTAATGAGCAGTGAGGCACCAGTCTACAATCTTGCTACACCATCCATTCATACAACTTTCAAAAGGCCAAAGCCACCCGATGATACAACTAACATAAGCTATGCACAGGTAAGAAGGCATACTATGACACCCACAGAGCAAGAAAAAAGAAGGCTTGAACAAGTATACAATCATGCTCTACCATACCCAAATTCAGATTCCAACGGTCTGGCACAAGTAAAGTTTTCTAGTGTACCATCCAAACCATCATCTCCCATAAATCCCTCACAGGTATGGAATACAACTCTACCATCAACCTGTAGGGGTGCCAGAAGTCTGACCCAAGTATCTAATCATATTTTACCATACAGCTATTCCTCTTATAGAAGTCAGGAACAGGAATGCAATCAGACCATACAATGCACCTATTCAGCTGTCCGAAGACAGGACACAACAGACGGTCAGTCTGTGTCACTTAGTCAGACAGATCCTGGTAGCCAGGATCCTGTCCAAAGGGAGTTTTACGACCAGGTAGTGTTTTCCCCAAACCGCCGACGACAAGTAGTTCACTCTATGTACGATCATATCAGCTGCTAAACCTTCATCCTAGACGTGTTTGATACGTAGTATAATGTTGATGCTAGAACTGACCATTGTCATTTATCAAATTCATTCTTTTGACAATAAGAAGCTGATTGTTACTTTTACTGAATACGATGCAGTGAATATAAACTTTTACGTTACTTTGTATTATTTTTTTTAATTTACTAACACGAATGACCTGTATATACCTGTATTAATTTCTCTGATAAAACACGTATAAAACAAACGTTATAACAGTTATTTGCTATCTGTATGTAATGTCCCTCTAGGCTTACAACATGCTTAACGGTTAGACAAAAAGCGGGTACGTGTTGTGTAATGTAAGTGTTACATGCGATTAAAGTCAACGTTCCACGGTTTTCAATCATCCGGGTTTCCATCCTGTCAATCATTTGCGTTGATTCATTAAGCAAAATAAAAGAAACCAGGATGCAGTTTGTTCAAACAGTCATAGTGATTATCATATTTTTCACCTAGAAGTCAGTGAGGCAAACCCTTGAAAAAGTCAGAAGTACGCTGTCAAGGGTATGATCTTCGGCCGAATTCGAAGCATGTGTTGTTTTTCATAATATTCTCACTGGTTTGAATGGAATGTGTTTGTTGTGTTTAAAATCATGTAACCAAACTGTTTTTCTGATCATAAATAATTCGTGTCATGTGACTGATACATTTCCCTCTTTCAGTTACGTAATACGATTTCTGAAGAATGCTTTCTGAACAATTTTTACACAAAACTTTCCTTAGGAGCAGTTTCCGATTCACAGCGTGAAATAAAACCATTTGCTACTGCTAGTGTACATAAAACTGATGGGAGTTTACTGCCGATAAAGAAATAAAACTTCTGTAAAATCTAAGTTAATTTAAGTGATTTAATTAAGTGATGAAGTCGCACTACTTGGCGTAATCTTTTGACAGCAATTACATATGTCAATTTTGAAGGAGAATCTATGATTAAAAAGTAAAAAGAGTACAGAATAAACAATGAAAAAAATTCCCTTTCGTCAAGGATGTAAAAATGAAAGTGTTGACATCCTCTCTTTCTCTCTCTCTCTCTTTCTCTCAGCATTGTTTTTAAAATCTTCACATGTTTGCTATGACTCACTCAGATTCGTTTACAGTCATCGTAAACGTTTCTGAGAAAGAAATCTCTCTATATGTTCTAAACATCCTTGTGCGGCTAGAAGACTTACACTATATGTTCTTCACAAAGTTCTTGATGTTGTTTACCTACAGAATGTGGTGGTAATCACCTCTGGGCTCACATCTGACACACGCTACAAACCCCCCCCCCCACTAACTTGTTCGGACTATAGAACCTCTACTATGTGCATACCGACATAAAAAGTAAATGAAGAGTGCTAGAAAAATTGACTCACACAGAACAATAAAAGGAAATAAAGTGGAAATTCCCTTCATAAGAAAAAGAACAAACATTTCGCAACTGGTCGAACTGACCGCCGGACACACCACAAACTGGTTTAAAAGACATACTAAAATAAACCTTTGAAATGAATGGGATATTACACTCGTTAACGCTGGGAGTCATTAAACCTCCTGCTCATTACGCACAAGACAGAAAACTTTCTAACAACGATCAATTTTATGAAAGAAATTCTCTAACGCAGGCAAAATAAGCTGATTGAGACCCGATAAAGTCGCACACTCGCAAACACAACTGTCTGATGGGTCTGTCTATCAACTGCTGTTACAAAAGTTGCATGGACTGCGGTCTCACACCGTCTCAAAAAATCTGGCAGCGCCTGCTGCCTGGAGATGACGGAGTACCCGCGCGTCCACCAAAAAGAGTCCGGCCTTTTTTTGGGGGTGGGCAGATCCTACAAAAAATGCAAGAAAATGTTCTGCATGTAGAAAGTTTGGGCTTTTATAAAAACAGTTAATGACAAATTACACTTCACTATTCTTGAACCCTTTATTCTTATAGTACTAAAAGAACCAACAAATTATCCCGACCGTTACGTGTTGCAGCAATGCAAGATTTTGTTTTACTCCAATTAAGAAATAAACGAAGAGAACAGGCCATGAATATTGCATGGTTGGTGGGAAAGGATGCCTTTAAGTGTCTGCTTCAATGTAGTTGCAATATATGTCTATTTAAAGATACGTTAAAATTCCAGAAGTAGAATTTGTGTTAGCAAAAAGTTGTTTGATCGGTTCATGTGAAACGAAATATTTTTTCTTTTCATTTTGTTTTTTAACTTTTTAAATTCACGACTTAGTGATGGTTATCGACTTAAACACCACGAAGTCCTAACGTTTTAGGACATAAGAACGTGAACACGAGTGAGTGAGTGAGTGAGTGAGTGAGTGAGTGAGTGAGTCAGTCAGTCAGTCAGTCAGTCAGTCAGTCAGTCAGTCAGTCAGTCAGTCAGTCAAGCAGTCAGTCAGTCAGTCTGCGCAACTCGATATGATTGCTCGCTGACACCCCTGCCCACGCATCTTCCTTGCTCCGTGTCTCATTTGTTCGTTGTCTCAAAGCCGGCTTTCTCAAGTTCTGTTAAACAAGTATGCACTGATTAGTAGACACATGATTTAATTTTTTCTGAAGAGTACATTTTTACAAAAATGGAGCAGCACGTAACACATTAGAATAAAAAATATTTAAAGCAAACATTCATTGATATTTGGTAAACAAGTTTTTACACCTATTCAAAGACGACAAGAATCTTTTTACTAAATTTTAGGAAGGATTCAAACCAACGGTGTGCGTTGGTTTGGTTTTAACCACCGCCTGCTAGAAATACAAACATAGAGACCGCCACGAGCTCTTTTATTATTAAGGTGTGTATGTGTGTGTGCGCTCGCGCGTGTGTGTGTCGTTTCAAAAATAATGTCGTCTCAGGAATGGTGATTGTAGCATGATACTTAAACTGTGCTGTACAAATCTTGGTGGATATGATACTAGTTAATAGTAACATAATGTTTCTCTCTTTCCTGGATACAGTCAACAGACAAGAGACTGTGCGCTGTCTATAGCCGTTAAACTAAGAAATGCATAATGCTGCACCCAGCACGTAGTAAGTGAACTGTATGATTTTAAAATATATACAGTATAGAGTGTCCTTCGGAATCCCTACAACAAGCAGACATTTTTAAAGTGCTTGCAACTCTACGGGATGAATAGCTTGTCCCATCCCATGAGTCTGTCAGCTCCCATCGGACGGATATTTCTGTGAGTCTGCACACAATTCCAACTGACAGAGGATCTCTTTTATTCTTTCAGCCATGCGACGTTTGAGAGCTTCAGTGTCTGAAAAATTGTGTTTGCAGTTTTTTTGATTGTAATTGTAGAGACCCTAGCAGCACGGAATGCTGATAACACATGGGTTTCATAAAAAGCACATGGTGACCATGTCCTTTACTAAGGGACCCATGTATTTTCGAAATCCTTTGAGCTAGGGAAAGGGTTTCTCTGGGGAGACAGGTATGTAATGGTGGTATTGATGTTATGTAGCTATAAACCCTGAATTTTTAAACAGCTGCTTACAAATTTCAGAAACAGGGAAATATCTGTTTTACTTCCGCCAGCTGGCGTGCACGTGATCTAATAGTCTTTGTCTATAGAAGCTTTTATGACACCATACAGTTTGATGTGCATGTGCTGCCACACCCGAAAAGACGATTGGTATTCTAATGGTGTGAAGATGCAGACATTTCTGGAAAATTTTCGCTTTCTTTTTCTGTGTTTTGCGATGCTTGCGACCAACAAAAACTGCGAGAAGACAGGAGAAGCATGTAAGTGTCTGGAAAAAGTATTTGTTGGAAGCATTTAGCCATTTGTTTGGTGTGCTGTGAACTCTAGGCATGTAGTTGAAACGTTTACTCTGTCTTAGTGAATCTTCCCAAACTATAACATATTCTTTGTTTAAAATGAGAAGAAAATGATTTAAGTTAGAATTGCATGTGGTTTGTCTTTTAAAAACAAATCATTTTAATTGGCTTCTGCATTTGTTTCACCAAGTTTTTTTTAACTTGAATGTATCACAAGTGGTAATCTATCGTGGATTTATATTTTAAACTCAGGTGTTGATCTACAACTCACTAGTGGTTCTGGAGACAATGTGGTTCAAGTAAATGAAGAAGGCGATGCCCACATAAACTTTGTGTTATCAGACAACTGTACAGGTAGCAACAGTCAGGCAGTGGTAAAACTGTCAGTATACGAGACAGGCCGAGCTATTGACTTGTGCACCATTGTTTTGCGAAATAACACTTGTACAGGTAGTGACCGGACATTTGATCATCGCTGTATAAACACAGGATATAACCGTTGCTCAGTCTCATGGAAGGTCAAGACTGCAGACAAGTTGTTGATGCTGAGGCTGACAAATATAATTACAAAGGAAGAAAAAGTCATCCTCTTTAACATTGCAGGTATGTAAAATATGGGTAATATGTACGTGCAAGTATTTATATACGTGAAATATATCATATGCCCGCATAGATGCTACCTTTACAAGGATAGAGGGCAGTATTCAAAAAGTTTCTCTACATGTGATATAATTTACTTTTCGTGAAAGAATATCTGCAAATAAAATGCATATTTTATCTACTAAGGGCCTGCTAGTAAAAAAATAGGGACACCAGAGATCATCGGGATTTGTTGTGGCATTACTGTAGCTGCCGTTTCTGCTGCTGTCGTCATCCGAAAATGGAAATTTGGAGCTATCACAGTTAACAATGTCTATATTTTTACGTCAAACGTTGCATATTTAAAGATGCTGGAATAATACAATGTAAGTATATGTATACATGCATTTTGAAGCATGCTAGGTTTCATCAGATTGATGTGTTATGTTATTGATATTAAAAGCCGAAACTTCGACGGCACCATGTACCTGAAATCATGGACAATTACGAATTCATGCTACTTCATCCTCGCATAAGGAATTAAGAAGCTCCGAACAGTTAGACAATTATGTTATACTATCCAGAAATTCCGATCCCATAAGTCTGACACATTTTTAATATTGTATCATACAATAAAACAAAGCACAAATACAAAATCTTTTTAGTCCTATTCTAGAAAGTTGTTTTATTTCATTTTGTTATTAACGGTAACATCACTTTGCAGAAGACTTTAGTACGGGATGTAAAGAGAACGTAAATTGGCTACATTCGACTTCGTTACGCTGAAAATTATAGTCATAATAACACAGCATCTGCAGGGTATGAAACACAATACTTGTTTTTAAGTTTTCCATGTTGTCTCATGGCAACGACATATCCTTGCTACATAACTACATCCCCTGATATAGATAAATGTTACCTTGTTCCCTTCTTCCGAAACACGGGAAACATTTGTCTAACAGGAGTGAGCTTTAATTCACACGAACCCATGGGCTACATTTTAGATACGCTTATTTCACCATACTCCTAATGCCTATACTGCAACGGCCAAAAAGAGTTTGGTATGTTAATGATGCAAGGATGCATACATTTCTAGCTGTCTTATTATCCTGTGTATTATTGCGATGATTGCGACCCAGAAGAGCTCCGAAAAGACAACTAAAACATGTAAGTGTGCTTTGAAAAACACGTTTTCGGAAGCAATTTAATGTAGGTTGGTGCACGGTGTGTAGTAAACTATAAACATTAACTTGAAGACGTCTCCAAAATGAAAACAAAATATAGAAAAAGGATACAAATTAAGAATTGTATTAGGTTTGTCGTGAGAAAAGGATAATGTATACTTTTTTCATAGTGCCATTGTTTCACCGAGCTGCTTAACATGAATGCAACACTGATAATCTATCGTGTTTTGATATTTTAAACTCAGGTGTTGATCGACAACTCACCAGTGGTTCTGAAGACAAGGTGGTTCAAGAAAATGAGGAAGTTTATGTCCACATCAGCTTTGTGTTATCAGACAACTGTACAGGCATCCTCGCTCGGCCATTGGTGAGCCTGTCAACACAATGGGCAATCCTATATACTACATTTTGCTCCATTCTATTCACACATAAGTCCTGGTGTGTTAGCAATCAGTCGATATAATGTCATTGTTTCAACACAGGGCGTGTCCAAATTGTTAATGTTGAGTCTGACAGTTCTTAGTACATATGAAGAAAAAGTAATTTTACTTAATTAATAAGACCGGGGCGTGAGCTCTACGTAATATATAAGTAGAAGGCTTACTATGCGCGTTTGTGAGTGTGAATGTGTGTATGTATATATATATATATATAGAGAGAGAGAGAGAGATGCATGTGTGCACGTATGAATGCATCCATGGATGGATTAGCAAATGTATTTTAGTATAGAGTAAGAATTTAAATAATATATATATATAGTTAATCTTCGGTTTTCATCAGTAATCCGTTCCAAGAAAAATCGGCGAAATCCGAAACAGAGATACAATAGATTCATTCTAGACACTCCAAAATACATACCAAAATCACATTTTATGGAAAATAAATATAGTGTTTAACACTAAAAACAATAAGCATTTTCCTTTCTGAAGACTCGTCTTGGCGTATGGAAGATGGCGAGCAGAGGAGAGAGATATATATCTGATATGCACATGTACAGGCTACCCTTCAGTAGGATAGTGAAAAAAGTTTCTTTAATTATGATACATTTTACTCTCATTAATACCTTCTTAACTAATGCATATACTATCCACTAGGATCCTGCCAGTAAAAAAAAACTAAGAACACCAGCGTGTTGACACCAATCAATTTTCTGCTGCTGGCAAGAAGTAAGATTTAAACTGATGCAAATGTCTTCTTACATAAGGACTAAGCACCACAAACAACATTAATAAAACAGCGCCCCTCCACTTTTGTCAAAGCATTTCGAACGGAGTAGTAAGAAGGCAGACTTTTTTAAAACAGGAAGTTTTTTTTTTCTTTTCATTATGTATTATGACTGTTGTTTGTTGGCTTATTGACGAGGTTTTTTTTTTTTACTGTGTAGCTAACTTCATGACTTAGTGTTAGGGTTAAGGTAATATTTTTACTTTGAGTTAAAACGTAAGCAGCTCAAACTACACGATATCATAAACGTTTAAGAAATAAGAAAGTGAGCGATTGAGTGAGTGAGTACATACTTTCCCTCGTGGGGAAACCACATCGTGTGTTATCTCGCTTTAGTCGACTCATTCAGAAACACAGGAAGTATCTGTTTTACTTCCGCGAGCTGGTGTGCGTACGATCCCATTGTGTTGGCTTTTAGATACGTTTATGCTACCATACACTTTGAGTGTGCGTGAGCCGCAACAGCCGGGAAGAAGATTGGCATGCTCATGGTGTGACGATGTACGCATTTCTAAAAGTCTGTCGCTTTCTTATTCTGTGTTTTGCGATGATGACGACCCACACGAGCTGCGAGAAGACAGGAGAAGCATGTAAGTTCTTTTGAAAAAAAAATGTTAGAAGCAGTCAGATATTTGCGTGGTGTGCAGCAAACTTAAGTTGAAATTTTTAGTTCTGTCTTAGTGAATTCTCCCAAACGATAAAATAAAATTGAAAAAAGAAAGAAAATTGCATGCGGTTTGTCGTGACAGATGAAAAAGGAAATTATTTTAAATCTCTTCTGCAATCATTTCTTCGAGTTCTTTAACTTGAATGCATCACAAACAGTAATCTATCGTGGTTTGATATTTTAAACTCAGGTGTTGATCTACAACTCACTAGTGGTTCTGGCGACAATGTGGTTCAAGTAAATGAGGAAGGCGATGCCCACATAAACTTTGTGTTATCAGACAACTGTACAGGTAGCAACAGTCAGGCAGTGGTAAAACTGTCAAAATACGAGACAGGCCGAGCTATTGACTTGTGCACCATTGTTTTGCGAAATAACACTTGTACAGGTAGTGACCGGACATTTGATCATCGCTGTATAAACACAGGATATAACGGTTGCTCAGTCTCATGGAAGGTCAAGACTGCAGACAAGTTGATATTGAGGCTGACAGATATAGGTACAAAGGAAGAAAAAGTCATCTTCCTTAATATTACAGGTACGTAAAATATGGGTAATATGCATGGTACTTCTATGCGCATATATATATATATTAAATATTATGTGCACACATTCATGCGACCTATATTAAAATATATACAGAAAGTTTTTTTGGCATGTGATACAGTTTACTTTTAAATAAGGGTACATGCTAATCTCATACATATTCTGTTTACTAAGAACCTGCCAGTAAATATCTAGGAACACCAGAGATCATCGGGATTTGTTGTGGAATTATTGTAGCTGTCGTTTCTGCTGCTGTCGCCGTCAAGAAGTGGAAGTATAGAGGTAACACCGTTAATACTGTTTATAGTTTTACGTGCAACATTCAATGTATAAGGATATTAGAATATAACTATGTAAGTATATGTTTGTGTCTACTTTAAAGCATGCTAGGTTTTATCACATTCGTGTGTTTGATATTATTGATTTCAGCTGGTTTTAAAACGAGTTAATTATGACACATGGAGCTTCTTTTCATTTCGTGTTGTAAAAATACTGTGCCCGTTGAAAAATATTAAATTTAGCTTTCTGTTTGTAATCTTTTGTTGTGTAGCATTAGAGCGAGCACTTTGGTTGTCACACTAGATGCTGTGGAAGTAATATGAACGTGAAACTGCTTACAGAGCTAGCGCGTGCCTACATATTGTTTTGAGGATATATTTAGATTTTAAAATATTTATATCAGAATCTATACATACTTCATTTTTATGCTTTGTTGGAGGATCTTGTGCTAGGCAACTACAGGGCCAAGTTAAAGAAGACAGACAGAGGACTTTCACAAACGTCGGGGTCATAAAGACCCAACGAGACATTGGGACATCTTCAGGACATCAGGCACAGGAAGACATTCAAGTGCGACCAGGTAGTCTAAAACCTCCTGGATGTCAGCAACTAATTGCTCATCAAACTATATCCTCTGCCCCTCCCATTCCAAAAAGAAGAAGACGAGTATACAACCATATTATGCTACCAAGCAAAACAGTCAGCAAACGTAATGGAGATGTGTATAATCATATTGAACCATCGACGCATAGATCTCTCAGCAGCCATACAGAATTAAACAGTTTTTCTGCAACGTTAGATTTCACAGCAACCAGAAATAAAGCACAAATACACTCGTATACTCCACTATCAAGAAATATAGTAACCAGAAGTGACGCAGAACTATACAGTCATAGTATATCATTCGCTACTACATCTCCTGGAAGCAAGAAAGAAGTATACAATCACAGAAGCCAAAAGCCCCTCGACGATAAACTGTTCAGAACCCATGGACAGTTGCGAATTCATAGTACATCCTCCTCCCAGAAAGAAAAAAGAAAACCTGAAAGGCCTGCTTTACCATCAAGAAAGTCGGATCCAGTAAGTCTAACACAAGTTTATTTTACTCTTGTACCGTCCAGAAACCAGAAACATATATGTAATAATGCTCTACCAACAAACTGTTCAGCTCACAGAAGTCAGGCGCACACATAAAATCATACCAAACAATGTGCCTATTCAGCTGTCCGAAGACAGGAACCACTAGACACGGATGTTGTTTCACTAAGACACAGAGATCCAGTCAACCAGGAACCCGTGCAAAGTGACAGAGTTGTTTACGACCAGGCAGTGTGACCAAAAAATCACCGACAACAAGTAGTTAACTCATAGTACGATTATATCAGCTACTAAACTTTCACCCTAGACATGTTTACAAAGATTACAAAAATAATGATAGAAAGTTTCCATTGTTATTTATTAAGATTATTTCTCTTGGTGATTAGACGCTTGTGGTTACTTGTACAATGCAGCGAATTTTAATGTTTTTTTCATTTGATGATTCATTGACCTGAATGACAGATATATATGTATATACCATTTTGTGATGAAACGTGTTTAAAACATGTAATATCCCTGTGAACTGTTTGATGGTCAAACAAATAGTAAGTACGTATTGTTAATGAAAGTTTAACAAAGAATAAAAGTCCACGCCCCACGGTTTTTTAATTTTTAGAGTTTTCATCTCCTTCAGTGACTCGCGGTATTTATCTGACAGGAATCATTATGTTTTTCGTATTTTAAACAACAAAAATGTCAGATATTTTAACCATGGTTCAGTCACGTGTATGCTTATAGGGGTGTAGCTCGCAACAGAAGTTTAAGCACGTGTTTCCGTCTTACAATATTCTTACTGGCTTGACCTGTTTCATTATGCATAAAAGAAAGGGAATGAATATTTGCTGCGTCTTCTAAAAGGGGTTTGTTGATATAATAAGTAACAAAAAAGGGAATTTAACATTCACTTTGATTCGGATTCTAATTATTTTTTGCTATGTTTGAAATCAGATTTGGTCATAACTAATGAAACTCCAATGTGCGTTAGTGTGCTTTACATGTTTTTTTTACTTTAAAAAAATGTAAGCTCGTTATATGTTTGCTACATCCCCGTGAGCTTTCTGTTGCAATGAACGTATACGTTTTTGAGAAAGAAATATCTCTAGACATTAAATATATCCTTTTCTGACTGAATGACTTGCAGTGTTTATTCTTTACAAATTTCTTGCTGTTATTTTCTGTCAGAATGTCTTAATCTCCTCCGGCGTCACGATACAAGCCCCACAGTCAGTCGCTCGTCCTATAAGATCAAAATAAAAAAAGAAATGAATGGTACAAAACGCAAAGTTCTTCACGTAAACAAATGTGAAAAACAACGAGGAAATTCTTACACAAGAAAAAAGGAAAATAATTGAACCGCGAGCAGCTAGAATTTTTAATTTGTTAACAATGAGCATCATGAAAGCTTCTCCCTCATCTACATCCGTCCACAGTTAAGGCCTCTCACATTGTCACTGCAATCACAATGTACAAAGCTTCTTCGAAACTATCTAACACAAACAATAAAAGTAGATAACATGTTCTTCACTCTTGCGCACGGGGAAGAAAACAGCAGACCGCTTTATAATGCAATAGAAAGCTCCGTATAGTGAGCTGGGTTCCATGCGCTTCTTTAAACCAGAGATCTGAACAGACATCTTCGTAAATTTGCCTGTCTCCACTTGCAGTCTACCAGTCCTTTAATATGCCGAGCCCCTGGCATGTTACATGAGCTGATATTTCCGTCTTTTATGTCTCCGTCTTTAACTCCGATGGCTTTTTAACGATCGTTGTTTTTTTTCCTTCTAATATATAAAACGAAACTTTAATTTGAAGTATTAAAAAGAAAAGTAAAACATATTTCGCAGCTATACTGTTGTGGACTTTGTAAAATAAGTCATAAAGAAACGAACTCGAAGGTAACAAATACATTATCTTATACTGCAATACTCGTGCAAATCTTATGCTGTTAATATTTCTTAAGGATATTCACAATTTTAATTGCAAAATTTCCAGAAGACGACCTGAAGTATGATTTTACACAGTTTCTTAGTTCCCTTTCGAGAGCATTGTGCAAAACAATCAACAACACAGTTAGCATTGACTCAGTCTTGTGTCCTTGTGTATAGTTTCTGGTCTGATATTTGAACGTGTGGAGAAGGAAGTAGTCAGCGATACACAACAAAAAGTAGTTTCGGAAGCTCGCGTGGTCACATTGACAATTCTTGTCGTCTTTCCGTCGTTCTTTTTCGAGATTTCGAGATTTACAGAGTCACTTCGTGGATTCGGTATGCATGTATGACTGTATGGATGTGTGTGTGTGTGTGTGTGTGTGTGTGTGTGTGCGTGCGTGTGTGTGTGTGTGTGTGTGTGTGTGTGTGTGTGTGTGTGTGTTCTATGTATGCATGTGTGTGTACTTTAGTTTTATTCATTAAACTGCACACTCCTGTTTTATTCACAAAAGTACAATTAGTTGTGATTACATGCCATTTGGTCTAAAGGTTTAACTCCTCGCGCGGGGTCGTGAGACATGGAGACAAGAGTAGGAGATTCTATCCTAAAATAAAGCCACACTATTGGAATGTAGGTAATTTTAAACAAGTCTCACAAATTGGCAATTGGTATTTAACCGTTCAAGTAGACAAAAGATCTATCAAAAGCAAAAAAAAAACGAATTAACGGCCATTTGGACTACGTGCGCCAAGACAGAGTAAACAAGTGTAGAATATATAAAGTGACATGTGATGGCAATCTTAGAATCCAAAACAGGGTAAGAAACCCGGGAAATATACTCTCTTTATATCCTTCTTGTTCCTGAGTAAGACATAATACCCACCCGACCAGTCCAACACACCCTTCAATATCAACAGAGAATATAAAAAAATATTTATTTCATTTTTAACGTTGAATTTTTTTATAATAAGAGACTTAAAATATTCTCTAATGTTCTGAGATGAGTATCAAGACAAAATGTGACAAAGGCAGCGTCAGGATAAACGCAGAAGACTTTAAATGAATTCCATAATGCCGGAGCAATGCACACGTTTCTGGAAAACTCTCTCTATTTTCTATTTATTCCGTTGTTAGCAGCCTACGCATACTTTGTCAAGTCAACGAAATCATGTATGTGTGGCGAAAGATACATATGATGGTAATAATAAGTTTTTAATTGATATGAACCAAGCTATAACCGCTTACCTCACAAACGTTTCTTAACAACGAAAGAACAAAATGGAACAGAAAAGAAAATGTCATATACGCAGCTTGCAGTAATAAAATGATAGAAAGGGTTTACATTTGTTTCTTAGACTGTTCGAGGGTATAAATTACAGTAAGTAATGCTGCATAAGACGATAATCTCTTTGTTTCAACGTTTCCAAACAGGTACTAGTGTACAGTTCGGTGAAAGTTCTCAAGTCAGTTAAGTATGAATTACACTATACCACGGGTGACAATTCAGTTGAGCATCCAGAGGAAGAAATAATTTAAGCGCCTGCTGCTCTTGCATCCAGGCATAGCATTTCATTTGCCTACTCTAATGACAGCTATATTTATGTGTATTTAAATAAAAATTACAATTTTTTTAAAGTTCATATACTTATTGCTGCATCTCTTTGTCGTTAGTCTTGTGACCTTTAGAAATTAATATTAAGTTAGTGATGTCTAGGGCTAGAAATTTACTTGCTATAAATTATTAGTTGCCATTTAAAGCATCCGTATATAAAAAGTTCAGTCATGTTGTCTTGACCGCTGCAGTTTCCGCTTCACAATCTGATCTTTTTTTCCTGTCAACGTTTTACGTTTCACTTTCATGTTTCGCCCATTTAGCATCTAGTGCATCGATCCTCTTCTTCGGCTGCTGATTTTATTGCCATCCTATGTCTGTTTTCAATGCAGGATGGTTTAAATAAAAATCGATAGCTTAGAGAGGCTTCGTATCTATTATAGAACAGGGAAATTTTGTGTACATAGACCAACGCACCGAAGGTGAATACGTGTATTTGTCGATTAATTATTACTAGTGACACGAACTGGCTCAAACGTTTGTTTTGTTTCAATAGTGTGGTGATACAAGAATGTTTAAACAATGCAGAGTAGAGTTTTACAAATTCGTAGATATTTAACTGGTGCAGACCCAGACAAAACTGAGAAGGAACTAATAGTTAGGTCTACAATGAACAATAAATAATTGTGATGTCCCCTTGCGAAAAGCGTCAGGAATGAGGACGGAAGTTGTTTTGTCTAAGTTTTGAGACGAGCAGGATATTTCACACCATAGCGATGGCGACATTTGTGAAGACGGTCTTGTACTTGTCTCTCTTTTCTTTACCTACAGCAGTGGACACAGACAAAGACCAGACAACGAAAACATGTAAGTGTGTTGTATTTGCTGCTTTGATGTCTCAGTTTAAAGTTCATAACAAAAAGTGTCGCTAAGACGAGAGAATATGAAAGATTCACATACCCTAAAAGACTTTGGTATGCTATGATCACCGAAATGTTGTTTGTAAAAAAAATATTGTACTATTATAAGTGTCTGTATTTAAAATTAAAATGTAGTTTAATAAAGACATGAGTTCACTACTAAAAGAAATTCATGGTGCCTTGGTCTTAGCAATAATTTTTATGGCTTCAGATGGGATACAACTTCCTGGTCATTGTCAACATAGAATTGTTAAGCAAACAGTGCAATAGGTCATACGAGCAAATACAACAGAAAAATGAAAAAAGCAAATAAAAAAGTGAAAAGGTATTTAGATGACTGCTCTTATTATGTGTATTTCTTTGTTTTCACCTACGTACCGCCGTATTATCACAGATTTTCTGTTCAAATACATCATCCAGGTGCCGCCTTAGATCTTGTCGGCGTAAGTTCAGAAGGCAGAGAAATCGAAGCTCAAGAGGACAGCTTCATTAACATAACCTTCGAACTGACAACCCAGAACTGCACTTATAGCCCAAAGATGTTCCTCGTTACAGTCTCATATTTGGAGGAAGAAGAACAAACTCCTGTCTGTACAATAGCTTTTAAACGCAAGACCTGCAGCGTGGGTCACTTAATACAGTCTTGCTACTGTACTCAGGAAGATCGATTTATCGGTTGGATCTCCACGAAAGTAAAGAAAAGCTTGACAAAGTACAGGTTGGAATGGACGGACACCAGCAGAATTAACACTGAAAGAGAAAAATCTGTTCTGATCAGTGCTACCCGTAAGTTTCTGTGTTCTTTAAAT
This sequence comes from Marisa cornuarietis, assembly GCA_004794655.1. Classification (NCBI taxonomy): domain Eukaryota; kingdom Metazoa; phylum Mollusca; class Gastropoda; order Architaenioglossa; family Ampullariidae; genus Marisa; species Marisa cornuarietis. Next base: position 2,410,887 of record SMMW01000636.1, read on the forward strand.
TAATTTTAAATTTTAGCATATGCAACCTATGGTGTATGCATGTTTGCATTTATATGTCTATGCATGCATGCATTCATGTATTTGGTATGAATATGTATGTTTTTGTGTTTGCATGTTCGTATGTATGGATTGGTAACTGGTATATATGCATATTCGAATACATGTGTATATTAATGTTAACGCGCTGTATAAATACAAAAATGTATTATGGATACAGTTATAGACAGAGTAATTATTTAGAATCTTGCAGAGCTTACTTTGGATTGAAAAGGAAAACAATGTTAAGCCTGCAGTTCTTAGGTTTCTTTCATTGTAGGTACATTATATTAATAACGCTGACAACTGCAAAATAAACAATCGGCAACAAAAGCTAAAACCGTCAACAATGTTTAAATATATAGGCATTTAAACACTGGCATAAAACATCTACTGGAATGAATGTTGCTCACATACTTGATTTGTATTCCATCTGTATCATCGCAGCGACGAGGAACAATGCTTTAATAATTAGCATGGCGGTTGTATGCCCTGCTGTGGTAATCCTTATCATTGTTGCAGTCGTGGCGTGGATACAATGGAAACACAGAGGTTTGTTATTCATAATAAAACACATACCACATATGTTTTTAAAGATGCTTTATCAACAAACTTAAATCAAGACTAGTGTGCTATTTTTTCAGTTATAGTTGTTGCTTAATTTCTTGGTCCTGTTTTTCATGGAAACATTGATTTTTACAAACGAGGTGGAAAAGGATATCAAACAAGCATGCTTTATCGAGGTCTACTCCTTCCACAAACCTAAAAATAACCTATTGAAATGTCCATAGACGCCGCAAATATTGCAAACTAAATGTATGCCCTCTCCTCCCCAGAACCTAAGTCAGCTAATGCAATGTACACCCTATTTTTCCCCATTTTTCATCTGATTATGTGTTTCTATTTTAGCACCAATTTTTAAGCATACAATGTTTGCTTCGATCTCTTTAAATTGATTTGCTTTGGAATATTTAAACACTAAAATGCATAATTAATCCCCCTATTTCCTTAATCTGCATGTCAGAATCAAAGCAAAACAGAGGCGATACGCAAGAACAAGATGCCACCTAGTTATTTATTATAATTTATTTCATGTCATGGTATGTTCAGCGGCTTTACGTCTACTCGTTAGGCAGACAGCAGAAAGAAAAGTTATTACTACAGAAAAGTATATGGTCAGAGACTCGAACGACATGAGTACAGGCAAAGAAAGGGAGAGAACCAGTGATGACGTCATTGAAGCATGCGAGTTACTAAATAGTAAAGCAAAATAAAATGCAGTAAATTATAAAATCTTAATGTTTGCGTAAAATATTGAAAGACTAAAGAACTGAGCTACGTGAATGCAAATGAATGATCAGTTACAGCTTACTTTCGGCCACCACTCAGTTATCTACCACTTAAAAGAGCAGACAACTGCTAACAAGCAGCTAATGTTTGACGCACATACACGTAACTCATGTCTCATTATTCACTTCTCAGTCCTGGAACTCTTATTTTTTTAGTCTCAGTTTAATCTCTCCGGTTTCTGTCCTCTCTGTTCTCTAATTTTCTTTTGTAATTTATTACATGATTACCTTTTCGAAAGGTGTTTTTTAAAATGTAAAATTAGCTACTCAAACAGATTGAGAAGCTATCACTTATCATTACGTGTTGTGATTTGATTTTGTGTCTCTAAAGCGGCCGTTGCTCGTTGGGAGGGACGACTGTCGTACTGTCTGCAGTTTGTAGAGCAGAGAATGTCATCCCTGGCGGCGATAATCAGGCGACGTTCTCACATTTAGTTCTTTGCGCCTTTCATCCCTGTGTTATCTTAGAGTCCTTGAATGTAGCCAGAATTGTGCGAACTGATAACAAAGTCAGACATTTTCATTTGTACACTTTAATTAGTTTGTCATAATGAAAACTACTGAACAGCATTAAGACGAAATACTTTTTGTAAAAGCATTAAAGGGAGGCTATTGAAGCGTCGTCTGAATCCTTGTTTGTTTGCAGTTTGCGTGAAAGAAGTCTTCTGATTGAAACGCTTTTACCTAAAATGAGTTAAAAATAGTAAAAAATTATTATCCTACAATTACTTGCATATATTTCAAGATGATGTTGTTTATGTGTCTTTTGATGAACCTTAATTAGGGTTGAATGTGTACACAGTCGGTGGCGTCTGACAGACTGAGTTTTATGGCACACTCTCTGATTTTGACTGATTTGGTTGTTTTCTGCAATGCGTATTTTTTGTTCTTGTTTCTTCTGCATGTATTTGTGTAAAACAATTCACATTGCAATTTTGTCTTGAGATTACAATAAATTCTTATTATTATCAGCGAGAGTTCACTGAGTTCTCCATCAGAGTTCAAAATTCGCGTAAAATCAGAATTCTTTTTACACACCTCATTCTGATTCCGCCTTGAATCCTGTGGTGAGCAAAGTCAGAACATAAAATGACAGCTATGTCTGTACTCTAGGTTTCCAAAGTAGATTTTTCTTATGTGTATTACATATTTTCTTTCCTATAAATCGATTATTTTGTTATACTATTACGATTTGTTGAATTTTTCTTTGTATAACTTTCTCCTGCCTTCTTTACCTCATAATCAAGTATGGCTACCAACTCTTTGCTCAGGATTTCGTTTGCTATCATCAGGCTTGAAGACTCAACACTTCTTTATTAGATGAGAAACAGACCTGCTATTCAGGAGTTATTATCGCTAAAATCTCATTTTCCTGATTGCTTCTTACCAGTTTCAAGCGCCTGTTCCTCGAATCACCATGATGAGAGTGGACCAAGGGTCACGTTCACACGTGTTACACGACCGACCACTTGGGATAAATAACTTTATATTATGGCGACCTGAACATTTTGGTCATCTTAGTCCCATAGGCCACCATCTTTTCTAACCCCCCGAACCCCTCCCCCCACACACACAACTCGTTTCCATTGTGGGCTACTGAACGCGCAGTTTGTGTCTTCTTCAAACCAGCATCTGAAGTTGTACAGTTTGTCACTGTTTGCGACCTTAGTCTTTAAATTATAACAGAAAAGGCTAAGGCAGCAATGTGAGGACAACCTTTGCCTGTTGCCTGAAATATTCCTCTGTACTACACGTGATGGCGGGAAGCTATAATATGTGACGGAGCCAACCCGCGATGACAATAAACAAAATATTGAAATTCACCAAAGCCTTTTTTAGCGACGGGTCTTTATCATTTTTTATAATAACAATAAAGCACAGCAAGTAACATTAGCTTAATAGCAGAAAGTATTTGTAAGTTTTCTAATAGACGTACCTTGTGAGTAAAGCAAACGCCAATAAAAAGAAATGGTAGCGGCACTCTGACAAGCAGGCCCACTCACAGAGAGCCCCACCCACAAGGAGACCCACTCACAGAGAGCCCCACCCACAAGAAGGCCCACTCAAGAGAGCACCACCCACAAGAAGGCCCACTCACAGAGAGTCCCACCCACAAGGAGGCCCACTCACAGACAGTCCCACCCACAAGGAGGCCCACTCACAGAGAGCCCAGAAAGCAAACGAGATGCTTGCGTGTGATATAAATACTTCCACATTTCATATTCTTTGAATAAACGCTTAATCCCATGACAACTTTTGTGTGATTTGTTCCAATTATAAAATATTAGATGCAAACCAGAACTATAGAGTACAAATAAACAGTAAATCCAGTGCTACGCGAAACAATGATTACAAAAAGCGATTTCTACCTTCATCACGACAAAAAAAAACCAACAACAATTAGGTATGCTATGCTGTAGTCTCTCAATTTAACAGCTTAATCATAATAATTATATATTTACCTCTAAAACCAAAATATCTATGTAAGCTGTGTACATTGTGCGTATTGCGGTTGTTCTGTAAAGACTACAGTGAAAGCTTAAAAGAATTTTAGAAGAATTTTTTTCCCTTAGGGAAAGGACAGCGTGGTTAAAATGTAAATCATTTTATGTAGGATGTAGTGTTTAAATGCCTTGTAGCTAGAATTTTGTTGTTTACTAATTTGTAGATTTATAATTGTTGTAAAATGCTCCACTTGGTAAGAAACTAGTGTGACCACCTACTCCTATTGTGAATGTGCACAGACGGACAAATGACAGAACCTTCCCCGTCCTCCTACTTTCAATCAAGGAAGCTGCTGGAGGGCGCCTTCCGTATTAGGATCGCTAGTTTTTATGCAGAATAAGCATCCATACAGACTGAACTATCATAGTTTTTGACACTAGGCAAACTAATGGCATATCTATTTTTTTAAACCAAAAAAACAAAAAAAACAAGATTTATTGTTTCCTTCGACGTTCACGTGCACTGATATGTTCTGGATGAGAAAGGCAAGTCACGATAGTCGAGTCTTCAAATTTTGTCCGCTGCTCATTATTCCTGGAGTTGGTAGTCACTCAAAACACTATTGTTAGTAGCCTGACCTGTAGCTTAGCAAGCGATGCTAAAATCTTTTAAGAAATGGCTGCAGTTCATTGTTCTTACGGACTTGTGTGTTATCCTTCGAGGCAAGCAGGTTAGGACAACCAAAACATGTAAGAACCGAAACACTAAAATTGATTTTATCGTACTCTCATTGCTTGAATAAATAATTCGCAGTTGCACCCGCAAGTGTAGCCATAAACAGTACACTAAAACATTTAAGATTGATTTGATCTATTAAAATTAATGTTTATAGTATTTTCTGTAACGTTTCAATTTTTATCTTTATTTTGATCTTTGATTTAAGCGTTATCTTTGTATTTATCGGTATAATCTTCTTTTTCTTCTTCTTATTCACACTTTTTTTTACAATTCTCTTTTCGGCATCTCTAGTAATAATTTTGTGCATTGTTGCCTCAAGTATATATTACGATTTTATAATAGCATTTATATTTATTTACATTTTTTACTTTTTGTCAGGTCTCATTCACTTGCATACTAAGTGTGATAGTACACCAGGCAAGCAATAGCATTAGTAATAACTGTAGTAGTTTAGCAAGGTTAAAGTATCTAAACACTAGCAATATGCGGAAAACATTATTGGCCACTGAGCTACAAAATCCAGCTACAAACTTTTAAAAATTGAAATAGGTAACTGCTGAGAGTCTGGATATTAAGAGCGCGTTCTAAAAATGCTTTTAAACAAAGTTGTATTAGCCTAAGTCTACCTGCTGATTTATCTATCGCAGGTTCCGATCTGGAGATTATTGGTGACTCTAACATCACTGTCATCGAAGACAGGTACGTCAACATCGGCTTCACGCTGACGACATGGTCCTGTGACTACATCCCTGACTGGTTTCGAGTGAAGGCATCAACAGTTGAGGGGCGCTTCCTTCTCTTGTTCTGTTCGATTCTGTTCCAGAACGGGACTTGTGTAGTGACCGGAACATCCCCCATCTGTCGGTGCGATGGTCAGAATTCTGCTGCCATTCACAAGAAGGTCAGTCGATCGGACACAGCCTACATACTGGAGTGGGCCGATTCAAAGACTTATCCAACACAGAACGTAAAGAAGATTTTTCTGAATGTCACTGGTACGTACTTCTGTTTGATCAGGTATATACGTGTGCGCTCGCTTGTGCGTGCGTTTGTACAGATTTTTAAACCGTATACCACTATGCAAGAATTTGTTTACAGTTTTATTGATTAACACTTATAACTTTTATTTAAAAACCAGTTTTAACACAAATCATAAATATCTGAATGCACTAACACGTTTTCTGTTTAAAAGATGAACAGTGTGTGCCACTCCTTGGTAGGCCGACTTTTATAACACGCTCGGAAGAAGAAGGCTACTTTTAAAACCACCCTCTAGAACCTCATATGATAAATCTATATCTGATGCTTTTAACTAGTTGAAATCCAGAACCACATACTTGTTTTTTTATTTTTTTTAGCTAAAAAAGGCTTGGATTCACTTATAATAATACTGACTGCCGCTGGTAGCGGTTTCTGCATTTGTATCTTCATCATCGTAATTGTTTGTGTCATGAGACGGCGACTGAAGAAAAGAGGTAAGTTTGATTATAAAATGTTAACTATATACAGTAAATTGTGTAAATTCTTTACAGGTTACGTAAACGCCATAGAGCGGGAAGAAATCCTGAACTGTATGGATTAAATGCTGAGTCAGGAGGAATTACAAATCGAACTTTAAAGTGTTAAATCCTAAACTGTAAAGAGTTACGCCTTTGGGGTATATCAATTAGGAATTAGACAACTCAAGTCGAACTTTTAGAATTGACTTTGTCTACTGTACCTTGTAAATTCTGCATAAAAGAGAAATAAATATTAGAAATCTTTAACGGAACAGTTTCGACTGGCTACGACATAACCTACATTTACCATGCAATCATTTTTCTTGCAAAAGTCGGACGTGCCTGACAAATTTTATCACTGAAATTAAGATTTCAACTATTGCTTTATAAACTTAGTGGGCAGCAGGCTGTACGTTTTTATGGATTCATTGCCTGTAAAAACGCTTTATTCTTGCTGCCGTAACTTGCATCTAAAGTTTGAAACATTCTCGTGTTTCCTTCGTTCTAACTTTTTCACAAAAGTTAGCTTGTGTTATCTTTTATCTCTTTATGAGTAATTTATTGTGCATTTATTGCCTAAAGCTAATATATAGATATATATATATACCTAATCGCTTATATATATGTTATTTATTTTTTTTCTCTTTTAGCTTTGTTTCAGTGCTTCGATCTTTTCTTCAACCATTGATCATGACTGATGATACCTATATAGTATATTAGAAGCAAATAAGTGTATGGATTATATTATATTGTACTGTTGATGTAATTGTATAGTTAGATATAATTATTTACCCTAGCAGAAAGAATATCAAAATAAAATAATATAACGCGTTTAAATGGGTAAAAGGTAACAAAGTAAATAGTCAACTTATATCATTCGGGATGTGGCTGAAACCTTTTAGTTCCGTTTCTCCCATTTATGTAAAAAATGCAAAGGCTGCCTTTTATATGGTGCGACCTAGAGAATGTGAACCACTTACAGGTTACTTTCACAACTACATAGTTTTTACTATGCGATGGACCTGTAGTGTTGTCTTTCTTCATAGATGAACAGTCCAGTAATGGCGCGAGGCAAAACCAGGAAGAAAGGGAGGATCTTTATGAAAATAAGGAGGAACTCGCCGACAGCTTCGGAAATGCTCAATTCCCCATAGCATGTAGATTTTCAGCTTCTTACAAAGGTAGGTCATTGAAATATACAGTATGTCTAAGTGATTGCCGAACAATTGTAGAAATAGAGCAGTGTTACAGGTGCTAATTTAATTCTCCATAATACAGTTTTCCACAGCGCAATACAAAAATTACACAAGCCACCTGAAATTGTTGCTTGGACTAGAAGTTTGTCTGTAATGTTTGATTTAATAAGCGTTAAAAAAAAGCCAGGAGAAGAGGCAGAAGTTGGAGGCACACACACACACATATACACACACACATACACACACACGCGTGCGCGCGCGTGCTCGCACACATACAAAGTGTGGTCCAATTCACATATCTGTTTAAATTCTTTTATTTTAAAATTAAAATGTCATAAGTTTTACATAGATCTGAACTCTTATATGCTTGGTAACATCAGCTTATCATTAATGTAAGCATGAACTAACTTTTCCAAAGATGAATTTAGACTCGTTAGACCTTAAACTATAAACTAAAATATAAAGAGTACTACGTGTTGTCCATCATTTTCTGTAAGTTGTTTACAGTGTACTTGTTCACTATTCAGTCGGTCAGTCATGTCCCTTTTAATCCCTAGTACACAATGCTGACTATGTGGAACCTGTGCTGCATATGGCCGACGTCTTGATCAGCCTCAGAAGACAATTTCAACAAAGGCCTTGAAGCTTCTCCTACTTTCCAACGCTCGTGAAAACATTAGGAAGGATAAAGCAGTCTTCTACCATAAAAATATTTATGTATGAATATATGGAATTGCACATCACAAATAAACTGGAAGATATTAGATATGGTAACTACTTTCTGCAGTGAAAAATTATCTGTTTAGTATGGTCTGTTGTGCATCCATGCTAGCAGTTTGTTGATAAAACTTCTTCTGTACATAGCAAACATTTTAATATTGTTATTTCAAGCTGTGATGGTTAAACATTTTTATGTTGTATAATGTACATTACGCATTTTGCAGTTAATGCCAGATAATATTTTTGTTATTTTTTCTTTTATGCCCTTTTTGTTTTAAAAAATGCAGGAAATTAAATGTTCATGGATGAACAGTTAGAGGTATGGTGCAACTGATCTACTGTAGTAAATCAATGAAAACGTCTTAACACGATTCAAAAGAATCTTAATGTTTATAGTAAACACCAATTTAGCTCTTTTATTCCTCATAAATGTTTTGCCATTTATGACATGACTTACTGACTGGCTAGCAGTTTTGTCTAGATAAATAATAACCTGTGTCAAATGCAGAATCATAGACAGCAGCCCAGTTCAGACTAAGACGACCAAATGTTCAGACAGGGAACACAAACAAAAAGACAATGGGTTTCAGATCCTTTTCAAATGTAACCCCGCTTCTGTGGAACTCGCTTCCCCTCTCGACAAAGGAGTCTGATACTCTTTCAACTTTTAAGAAAAAAACTGAAGACCCACTTGTTTCAAAGGGACTAGATTTTTTTTCATCTGCATTTTGTTGTTTGAACTTGATCATTTGACCTGCAGTCTGGTGGCTGTTGGGATCACTGCGCATTGAGCGTATCTCTGCGATGCGGTAACTAGCGCATTATAAAACGACATCATCAACATGATGAGTGATCTGAAAAAATCAAAGAATCAGGCTTAAAACATTGCTGGGGTTATGCTCACTCCAAAGTGCTCCAAGGGTAAGTTCAGATGTCTAATGACTTTTTTATGTGTAGCTATAGCTTTTATTTTTTCTTTTTTATTAAGACTTTCTTTCAGTCCGCGTAAAACTCTGTAATGGACGATCATAATGGAAGCGAGGTAATGAAAAACATCCCATCCGCATACATTTTAAGTTGACAATAAACATTTGTCATTATAAATCCGAATTGTTCAGAGCGAGAGTGTAAGCGTTTGAGAAAGGTACTCATCTTCCGATCTGCATAATTGTCTCTCATGAAGATATTAGCAATGTTGCACTGACATCTCTAACTTCCCATTGTGAGGCTGGCTTGGATCGGAGTAAAAGTTGTCTATGTTGTTGTTGATATTATTATTATCATTATCATTATCATTATTATTATTAGCCGCTGCTGTCTACGCCCAAATTCAAACTTTCAGTCTGTAAGGTCAGAAGTATCGACAAGGTTGTTTTTAAAGAAGTGGACGAGTTCCATGCAATTAACGAAAAATATTAATAATAATAAAGTGAATATAGACAACGCTTTACCCCCACCATAAAAGGCTAGCTTATAGTAGTTGACAAAATCTATAAATATACACACAGAATAATAAGAACACACACAGAATATGGGCAACAGAATACAGGCAACAGAATATGCAAAACGTGTTATATATAAAATACCAAGTAATAATAATAGTAGTAGTAGCACTTTTATAGCACTTTTTTATGGCAGCATGCTCAGTGTGATTTGACATAAGCAATCGGTCAGCAATATCCTTGTAGATGAGCAGATGCCACAGCACAATCTCACCATAGGCAAACTCAATATGTTGTACACAACCTAAACAAGTCAGACAGAGGCGTTACGCAGAGCAACATTGCAGGTCTTACACAATCAAGGGGAGGTGAAGAAAGATTCGTCTGAATGATTTATTTGAAGTTTTAGGGCAACACAGTTGAGTATCCAGGCACTCAAAACACACATGGAGCAGGACGACACAAAATCACGAATCGATGATAAAGTACACTCATCATCAGCGATATCGTTAAGAGTTCCAAGATGTATTCTGCAAAAATTGCAGATCCGAAAATTGAAAACCACATGGTAAGCTGAAAAAGTTAAAAGTTTCAGTGAAGTAGGCACAACTAATCCAAATGATCCACACATATAGCAAGATGAGGCCATCGGTATAGTTGAATGAAAAATGCTCAGAATGACACAGAAACCAATTCAGAAACATAGAGATTGATGTCACAGATTCACGGATCACTAGTACACACAAATTTTCTTAAGTAATGGGCAAAGATGAAATGTGATGAGGAGCTGTCACCCTCTAGCCCGTTAGGAGAAGGGACATCTCTCTTATCTCACAAAAATGTAGCCAATAGTTTCTCCCATCTTCCTTCATCAATTCGAAAAAAAACTTTAATCGAGGCTGCAAATGATTCTTTTCACACCACACCTCCAGTTGGAATACAGATCAAATAGGTACGAGTTGTTTTGTTTTTGCTGCTTTGGGGGGGGGGAGCTTTCAGAACGCTTTTTATAAAATCGGAACGAGTCCATAAGTCGTCCAAATAAGGGACACGCTCTTTGATGTCACTGATACATGATTGTCTATAAATAACAGTACAGATCCAACGTTGCTGGACAAAGACTACACTCTTCCAGTGAGTTCTCAAGTAACCTGGTCACGTGGCCGAAGACGAACCCTGCAGTGTGACATGGCAGGACGGTATGTACAGGCCTTTTCTTAAATAGTTTAGGAAACTCTAAAATGGAATAGTAAGATAACCATCACCGGCCAGCGATTCATGTACCAGGGATACGCTGGCAAGTGTCAAAACATTACGCGGGGTGGGTGGATCGGAAGTGGAGGCTGTGTCTTGTAAGCAAGGCATACATACTAAGTCTAGGAAGATTAATTTATGCTGGAAGATGAAACTAAGCCTAGGAAGAAAAGTAAACCGTGAAAGTTTAACTTCGCACGAAGACACGGAAGATGCCAAGACACTAAGTGTGCGAGAAGTAGGACCAGTGTCTTACAAGCAAAGCCCAGAAACGTATCCGTGACAGCTTCGTTTAGCGAGGCAGGTTCGACAGCTTCAATATTGCCGGCCAAAGAGTCGATAATACAGAAAAAAGAGGGTGTGGTACCCCGTTCCCAAAAGGTGGCGCCGATATTTCACCGATTATCAGTGAAAAAAACTGTTATGTTTAGCTCTGGTTTTAACATTCGCTTACCTTTTAACAACATTTTCTCGTCTACTTGCATTTCGTTTAGATGGAACCGACTGGCACACTGGGAAGTATTAGGACTTCGATTAACTGTTAACGATGTAATAAAAGTATCGTAGAATGTAGTGAAACTGGTCTTTTGGATGGACAATGATTTGATTAACCTGCTACACAGATGTATCATAGTATGAGTCTACCGCGGAAGTAGAAAAGCAACACATAAACGTCTGTTTCGTGTCTTATACCGTTAAATAGGAACTTTGTAAATCATTAAGAAAATCATTTTTCTGTTCTCTATAATATCCCATTTAACTTCCTTCTATATTAATAATTTCTCAGTGGTGGACAGGTTCTGATCTTTAGCAATGAAAACACTTCGCGATATCCTTGTGGCTCATGCTTACTGCCTTTTCTTTCTTTTTTATTCGTTTATCAGTTACAAAGAATCAGTTTTATCACTGGGATTTCTAGCAATGAAGTCATATTTCGCTCTGTTCCTGTGGATTAATATGATTATTGCTTTTTGGGCTGCCACATCGTGCGAAGATCTATCAGCAAGCAAATGTGAGTATTTTATGTAAGCCAGATTGTTTTGAGTTAATTACGAGACATGTAGAACAAAGTTAAATAATACGCCTCTATCCAAAGAATTCGTATTATTGTAAATGTTTTATATGAATGTGTGAGTCATCTGAGAAAGAGATGGGTCTTTTGGGCTATTTTTAACTCAGGTGCGGATCTGCAACTCGTTCACGGAGGATTTACAGTCACGTCAATGGAAGTTAAGGAGGGAAGCTACGTAAACATAACTTTCGAGTTGACAACACAGAAATGTCAGTACAAACCCGACTGGTTCAGGGTAAGAGTGGCAACATCTCAGAAAGGTCTTCGTTTCACGATTTGTACAATCGTCTTTCGTGGATATACTTGCAATGTCACAGAATCATCGCCCACTTGTCAATGTTTAGGCAAGGGTCAAATGTACGCTTCAATGTACAAGAAAGTCAGCAAGTATGAAACAGCATTCGTACTGGATTGGACTGATGCGACGAAGCTACCTGAACAAGAGGAAAAGACCATTTTAATTCATTTTCCTGGTAGGTAATTTGGTATGGATGAATGGCTGAATCATGGACGCACGTTGTTCTGGATAAATGAGGAGAAAGTTGAATAAAGCGTTACATGTAGATTGTATAATTGTGGGAAAAACCCCTTGATATAAATAATTTTATATAAATCGTAATGCATTAGAAAAGTCCTACAGCTACTTGTTTGCACTCCAAATATTTATGGATGCATCTTCGTCATTAGTTTTCTTACTTTAAGAAACCTTAATGATAAATTGATAATGTCTAGGGTCAGTCATTTACTTGCCTCGCAAGATCAAGTGTTTATCGATTGTTGATGGAAAGGAGATGTTTTTCAGATGTTTTCCCATTTAAAACTATCATCATTTGTTCTTGTTACTTTACATTCATGAAAAACCACAAGCAGGGTTATCGTTCTCTTAGGCAGGATGTCTTATTCAACAATATGTCTTTAAATAAGTTTAAATGATAATAACGCAGATTTACATAGATAAAAAAAGAATTTGGAAAGAGCAGAAAATATGGAGCAGTCATAGCACGCACTATCTTGACTGCAGAGATTTGTAGATTTTCGGAAACAACGAGGGATAGCACGTGTCCCACCGGCAAGACAGGCAGGAGAACGGGTGTCGATTCCGACCGTTACAATGATGAGTGGCTTAACCTTTAAAAAGTATCATGCTTTTTCTTTAAGTTAAATTCATATAAACGGATGGTTTTTGGAGGCTGAAATTTACAGGTTATATTTATACCCCATATATCTGCCGATATCTGCAAAAAACGAAAGCCATTCAGGCTGGTCTTTAAATGTAATCCTCGACCCGAGGGGTCAATGAACAGAAAAAAATTTGAACAAGTTTTGGTGCTCAACCCAAGGGAAGTAAACTGTAAAAATCGGTTCAGCTATTAAATGCAGCATTTTGTTCTGTCTGTAAAAAACTAAAGGCACGTTAAAGGCGGTAGCTTTATAACCAGCCGAGCCACCATTTGTAGCTTATACGTAAATAATGTATGAAATTATATTGAGATGTGATTGGACACACACACACACACACACACACACACACACACACACACACACACACACACACACACAGAGTAACACACACACCTTAATGTAATATGCCGCTGTTCGTCAAGTCAAATATTTTTATTTTAAAGCTTTAAAAGAATACGAGAAATTAACTAAAAAATACAATCAAAGGAGATTAATATTTTTATAAGTGGTTACTTGAGTTACCGTTGCTTAAGACTTACTTAATATGTGAAGCTAAATCATATCAGGTAACAACATTTTCTTGCAGAGGCTGAGGAGGGTGGATCAAGAACTTCAGTAATTCTCGGGGTTTGCTTGACCGTATTACTTGCCATTTTAGTAATTGCTGCCATCATTATTTATCTGCGGAAATCTAGAGGTATTACTTTTGCAAGGATTAGTTTTTGGCTACACACTAAAATACTTAAAAGGACAAGATTAATGATGGGCTTTCAAGATTTTCTTACAAAACACTGATTTTATGTATTGACAACCTTGCACTGTTTACCATGTGAGTTAGGGCAAGCATAGCTTAAAACATTTGACAATTAGGCACCTCGTTACTTAGAAAAATAAAACATAGAAGATGGATACAACAAATTTCCGACCGAATATCCATTAAACTTTATTTTATAAAAACTTGGTGCAAAAATTATTTATTTCTGCGTATTAGTATATAATCCTTAATTCTAGCAACAGAAAAGGTTTCACAAATTTATCAGATTAATTAATCCTGTTTTACGAGTTTTAATTGTTGAACTTGAACAGGGGTACGGTATGGATGGACTTTAAAATAAGGTAGTGAGCGGATGGAACAAGGTTTAAAGTTCAATCAGACTAGTGGATTTATAAAAAAAATTCATGAATTAGTTTTCCAAATGTTTAAACCATTTGTTTTTGTGACGAATTGACAAGAAAGTTGGTTTGTTTTGGTCTAGACATGAAGCATCAAAGTCGAGGTAAAAATTCTTTCCATACCTACACCAACACCCAAGAAACTCCCCAGTCTCGGAGGCAGGCACGTAGCATGGCAGCTGCATCGAATCGAGCTTCTCTGCACATCGGGGTGCCTCAAAATACCAGAACAACTTTATCAAGCCAGGTCCCCACTGACAGTCAAGTTACATTCATCACCCAGACCACTCCAAACAGCCAAGTACCCGAAGAAAGTCAGGAAATCCCAGACAATGTGATAAACGTTCACATTCCTGTTCGTCTATCTAGATATGATCATATCTTTCTTTAAGCATATTTCTAATAAATTTCATTTTATTTTCATGTTGAAAGCATCCGAACACAGTCTTTTTTAATATAAAAGGAGAAAGAAAATTGCTTTACAGAATGTGTGTTGTTTGTATAAATTTAGGATACGTATTCATTTACACATGATCGTCTCTTTCGTGAATATTATTCATACTACTGAAATAAATGAAACTTAGTCATTTACTTGGAAAATTGTTTTATTCAGATTGAGTGCGTGATAAGTTTCATAAAAATTAGTACCTGCGTGCATAGATTCAGACATACATACAAATTCGTTTGATTGATATCTTGAGTTTTGCTTCCACGTTAAGCAGATAGTTTAATAAACACCTCAGAAAACTGGGAGAAGGTGGCTTGTCTTGAAATCATTTAATAAAGTTTTAGGCGGTCCGGGGCCAGTTGCACAACATGTTTCTAAACCTTTAAACTGTTCTAAAGAAAAAAATCTCTTCTCTGCCATTTAGATACATTGCACAAGAACATACCAAAAATTGCACTGACAGGACGGAAAGTCAGACTTAAACAACTTTATCTTACTTAAAGCAGTTTTAGTTTTAAAAATTCTAAATTTATGGTGTGTACTTTAAATTTATTATCTAAAAAGATTTAAGGCCTAAAATTGTTTAAAATTAGAAATGTGTCGTGCAACTGGCCCCCGGTCGATGCTGTAAGGAAGTGTTTTCTTTTCAATAAATGTGTGTACTCACTTCCCACGTTATTTTCAGCTTCAAACACTTTTTGAGTCAGCTTCTGGCTTGAGAGAGAGAGACTGTATGTGTGTATGTGCGTGTGTGTCTGTGCGTAGGTGTTTGTGTGTGTGTGTGCGCTTGCGTGTGTGTGTGCAAGCGTGTGTGCGTGTAATAGTGTATATGTTTCAGTGTCTGTTTGTACTCGCTTGCCAAGCGTTTTCAATAAATGTAAGATTTTATGAGAATGAATATTTAAGAACAAAGTTCGCGATGTCTTGTCTGACTGATATAGGGAAGTAATAACGAGCAGATTCTGGCTCTCACTCAAGTGTTTAGAAAGTGCAGCTATTTGTCGTTATTCTCAGCTTAGATAAACTAATTGTAAGGTCATGACCTTTGAGCAACTGGAAAATCGAACAATGCCCAGATGCAGTCATTGAGAAGTGTTTGTCATTTTCTATTACTGGAAAACATCCTTAATTAATACCATGTAGACAAACGAGATACTTAAGTAATTTAAATAAAATGTGTTCCACTGTTTTATATTTAACGTGTGCTAATGATCATTTATTATCCAATGAGAATATTGTTACTTTGGTTTTCGTTTACATTTACAATTTTACAATTCGACACAAAGTGACAGGTTAATTCAAACATCAGACATAAAATTGCCTAAGCCCATTTCGCAAATGTAAGTGAAAGGTGAGGAGTGATACCGATACAACTCTCTTTAAAAGAAGTCAAGTAAAGTGAGTAAAGGTCGCATGTGTTAACAAATTACTCGTAATTCCCTCTTCTGCCCGGTCCTTAAATAAATTACAAACGAAGTGGTATTCAAATTTTTTATCAAAAAGATCATTTCATAGAAAAAAATAGTGACAGTAGGAAGCATCTTTCTTAAGTCGTTATAAGTATTTGTGATATTACCCTTTACTGTCATCACAGACTAGACATATCCTAACATCGTGTCTCTGACATGCTACGAAAGCGGATTCACATCGTTTTCATTCATTTGATGAATTACCGGGAAAGCGCCTAAGCGAGACGGCGGAGGAAATCGAAAGAGAAATAAAGATTGTGTAAATGAAGATTCGTGGTTTCTTTACAAGCCTGAGCACAGTGAGGTTTGACTGTTGGTGACATGGGTGAAGGTTTGCGGTGGGAAATATGGTTGGTTGTGCTTGACCTTTTGAGAGTTGTCAGCACTACAAATGTTCAAGACAAGCTTTGTAAGTTGTCGTTATTTTTTTTGTTGTTGTTGATTTTGTAAGGGAAAGTGCTTCCACCTCTCGGTGATTTCGCACTACCGGGGGAAGGGGTCTTCGGGAGATGTGGGTGTTGGGGAGGAGGGTGAGGGTATGGGGGAATAGGGGAGGTGTGGGGGGAAGGGTTGTTGTTTTTGTGGTGCCAGATGTGTTACTTGCTTTTTGTATGCGCCCTCTATTTTGGTTGGTGTTTACGTTTTCCAAGTCTGCATGTGTGGTGTACTGTCTTTGTGCCCTCTTTATCTGTTGTTAGTCCACCAAGTTTGCATAGGTGGTTACAGTGCTGCTGCCCTCTTTTCCTGCTGCTGCTGATTGCTACCCGTGTTTAGGGGTCCTGCCGTGGTGGTGTATTGTGTTGGTTTATTAGATTCCATGTGTTGCTCTACTTTAATTTTTTGTTGTTTATCTTCTTTGGGTTTTATCTATGTATTTGGCTATACTATCCTGTTTTACCCTATGCCTATGTTATATTAATCTAGAGTTAGGGTGGCTTGTTACTATTGTTGCTACTAGTGACTGTATACTATTCCAAAGTTCTTTAGGTGGGTTGAGGCAGTTACTAATGTTTATCCCTAGTCTGTATTTATGTAGGAAGTGTTTAGTTCTTCCCTCTCTGGTTTGTTTTCACTACATTCCAACAGTACGTGCTGGGTGCTAAGTCTATCCCCACAGGCACATGAAGGGGGGTCTTTATATCTTCTTAGGTATTCTCCACTAATTCTGGCTATTTTAGTTTGTTCAGCTCTTGACTTCAGGTACATCAAGGTGTGGCTAGGCTGGTCATCTATCAACCTCCTGGTAACTTTACCTTCATTTTTGTATTTCTCTTGACACCTTATTTTTATTCCTGGTGTTATAGCTATTTTTCTCTCCGCTGGTGAGATAGAGATGCTTAGGTTGGTGACTTTAGGTTTTGCTTCTTGCTTTACTGCCATTTTAGCTAGTTTATCTGCCTCTTCATTTCCTTTAATTCCTATATGGGAGGGAACCCAAAGGAACTTAATGTCTTCATGTTCCTGGTTGATTTTATTTATGATGGACAGTATCTCGTATACTATGTCTAGTCTGTTTGAGGACTGGTTTTTTTAAAGCCTGAAGTGCTGACAGTGAATCAGAGAGTAATAAATATTGTAATTGCGTTATGTCCTTTGCTCCAGGAGGGAGTGTTTGAAGAGCTGTCAGTATGGCGGTCAGCTCAGGTGTGAAAATTGATGTGTGCTTTGGGAGTCTGCTGGAGATGGTGATGTTACCGGGTTAATATACTCCTAGTCCGGTTGTGTTTGTCTCTGGGTCATGAGATCCGTCAGTATAGATCAGCACATGGTCTTTGTATGTGGTGCTTTGCTTGAGCTTTGTTTCTGCAGTGATTTCGACTTGGTGTTGTTCTTTGTTGTATTTGGTGAGGTCAAGGTCTAGCTGTGGGTGTGGAAGTGTCCAGGGTGGTGTTTGCATGTTGTTCGGTGGATAAGGGGCCGCTATGTTGATTTCAGCCCCCTTTGTGCTTTCTATATGTTGGATGAGTTGTTGTATCATGTTTTGTGTCTTTTGGGTTGTACGTGAATTTGTCGGACTGGATTGTCAGGTGGGAGACACTGCGTCTTGTAGCAGCAGTTGGCTGTCCTTCTCAAATGTAACCCCACTTCTGTGGAACTCGCGTCCCCTCTCTACCAAGGAGTCTGATAGTCATGTAACTTTGAAAAAAAACCCACTTGTTTCAAAAGACTAGATTTTTTTTCATCATCTGCATTTTATTGTTTGAACTTCATCATCATCATCATCATCATCATCATCATCATCATCATCATCATCATCATCATCATCATCATCATCATCAATCATCATCAATCATCAATCATCAATCATCAATCATCATCATCATCATCATCAAGCATCAAGCATCAGCATCATCAGCATCCAAAAAGAAAACAGGCTCAGAGCAGACTATGTCAAGAATAATGCCTTCTAAGACTGAGAAAAGGATGAGATTTTTCGATAATTGTTGCCTTAGATTGTTGCAGTTACTTTTTCTTCTTCTATCTTGCCTGATATAAATTTTAAAGTAAGTTTGTTATGATATGTTCGTAGTAATAGGTACGTACCAACCAAAAATTTAATTTTATCGCGATTGCACTTATTACTCCATTCCTATTCAATATATAGGATACTAAAAAAGTATTACACTGTCGTCACCATAAATTGAGACCACTAATAAAGGAAATGAGGTATAAACAGAAAGTTCTATTTGCTGTTTTTATGAAAAGAGTAACTTCAGCTTTTGTGTATCGCAGGCGGTGAACTGGAGTTCGAGGGCTTAAATTCTGAGGACAAGCTGATTAATGTCACGGAGAACAGCTTCGTCAACCTGACATTTCATTTGAAGACGGCTGGCTGCCAGCCGCTCGTAGATACTATTCGTGTTAAGGTTTCTTACCAAGACAATGGCTTAGTTACAGACATATGTAACGTTTTTTTCCACCCTCACTGCGATGTCACTATTTCGTCATCACCATGTCACTGTTTGAACTCTTGCTGCGCCCAGTGGTCCATGAAGGTCAGTCGATCTGATAGCAGGGTTTACACATGGACATGGTTCCCTTTTAAGGACTGGGACAGCAAAAAGCAAAGAGACATCGGGATTCATGTCATAGCAAGTTAGTTCTTTTTTCAATTTGTTTGCATAAACTGTTTATTTTCCATAGTGTTTATATGGATATACTTACAGTAGTGAATACATCTTTATAATAAAGTGGGTCGGGTGAATGTCCAGCAATTTTCTGAATAGAAATTAAGATAAATCGCAAAGCTATATAATAGTGGTATTTCCTTTTAGGAAAATATAGTTCAATGCTTATGGGACTAAGCTTCTTAGTTTTGCTTAGAAAAGGAAGGTTTGGAAGGATGGAGATAGAAAAACTGTGAAATGTGTTTGAGTGAAAGACAAGGGGTGGGGTTTATGATTATGTGAGCTGTGGTATCTGGCATTGCTGTGGCCGGCTAGTGTCACTCTCCGGATGACCACCACAAAAAGTCTTTGTTTAGCAGTCATTGCTTATTAGGCATGAAAACTATTCACGTTCATAGCACGCATTTAAAAACATTTGCAAAACTCTACAATATAGGGGATCAGGTACCCATTTCATATCGGATCGGTTATCATATCTCTCAGCTATTCTCTTGCACATTCTTAGATCATATTCAACTTTTAACCCATATGAAGAAAGTCGCTTTACTGTCGAAGGACATAAAAACAGTCAGGAATTAATATAAATCGTATTGCAATAAATCTTCTGTCTTCCATGGGTTTAACCGCGTCGAAATTCATGTAAAACCTGTAAAAAAGCTTCTAGGCAGATCAGAAAGATACCCTCTGTGCATTGTACGTCGTGAGTAAATAACAACCAAGTGCGAAGGTTTTTCACGTCCACGAAGGGGCTACGTTTTGTATAGCGTAGGTAAAAAACATTCAGTAGCTATGTACCATCAACAGATCATGAATTTAAGCTCCAGAAACCATCTATTGACATCGATACCAAGCAGAATTTGATTCACAGTTTCGGGGACAGGTTCCAGAAATATTGCAACGTCAAGGGAGGACGCTTTGAGCATCGATGATACAAACCATGACACAATCTTTAAACAACATATAAACAAATTTAAGCAACAAAAAATGATTTGGTTTATGAGTTCACAGAGTACTTCAAAAGGATACATATATTTCTCTCTTTTTTTGCAGCATCTAACACTTCTGATAACAAAATGTTACTAATATTCTCCCCAGTCTGCGTAATTGTTGTGGGAAGCAGTATAGCTCTCTGTATATTTTGGAGACGGACTAAATCTAAAGGTATTGTAATTCAGTACCCTTGATGAAGAATGTTTTGGTTTGTTTGTTGTAAAAAAATGCGTTAAAAAGTGGATGATTCATGTATGCTTAGCACTCATCGTGTTACTGGTTTTATGATATATAACTAGCTTATCTACTTAAAGGTCTACTCCTCTATATGAAAAATATTAACAAATTATCACTTTAAATGCTTCTTAACAGTATGCAGAAGAAAAGGAAGAGGTAAACATTGAGAGTGTTTGTACACTTTTCAATGAAATAGGCACAATGAGATCTACTGTCGTCTTCTTAAGTGCATCGAAACCATCAACTGCTTAAAAAACACTTAACTCGAGAAAATATTTCCTTACCTGAAATATAACTTTCCACTTCGTTGTAATCAGCAATAACTATGGCTTAAAGACTATTTTTAGTTCTTTAACAGTTGGTTGGGTACAATAACGACTTTCCATTTCTTGCAGCAGAGGTCAACGTAGATGATAATGAGGACTTTTCAAGCGAGTTTGACAGCGTGTCAGACGACTTTGTGAATATAGAGAATGAACAGAGTCCAGAGGAGACGTATGATCACCTGAGTACATATCGAGACGTCAGTCAGAGTCGTGTCTAAATTAAAACGCATGTTTTAACTGGACGGAGTGCACAGTAAACAATAAATTAAACTTATAATTTAGAGGTTGGCTGTTAAGCATTAAAGGTACTAAAGCAACCATTATATTTCTCCTTAGTTCCAGTTAGCTTTGTTTTGTTTCTAAAAATAATTAATTTGCTTGACTTTCATATTAATGGGCACTGTTAACTTTTTAAAACGTACTGATGTTTACGATGTACCACGCTAATGTCTATTAATGAATTTCGTAAAGTACTACTAATGTCAGATGCTCATCAGCTTATTTACAATAGTATCATAATATGCTGATTCTTGTTCAATGTTTGGTCTGTGCGGTGATGGGCTTAAATTAGCTCCTCCCGGCCTAAACTGAATTAAATTTTATGTGAGCGTGGATTACAATATTTCTTTATCAGCTTCTTAAACCCATAGAGACAGATTGTAATATTTAGGTTCCTGTGAAAATCAGTAAACATCATTGTGACACTTAATTGGTGCGAAACATACAAATTTAAAGATCAAGGGGGTGTGTTAATAGAACTGTTGGATATGAAGTTTATTTGCGAACGTAAACATTAAAGGTGTTCCATATCTCTTGTCTTTGATTCACTAATTTACTTACTTATGCCAAATCTGGATTGAATATTAAGTTGGAATTTCTTATCAAGTCATAGAGAAGATTTTTCTAAGAAGATAAGATTAAGTTCTAAATGTAGTACATGTGTCAGGTGTCATTATTTCGTTAAGTAAGATTTAGAACTAGGTTTGTTTTTAATCACGGACTGATATTTGATTACGTTGACATTCTATAAATAAACTATTAAAATACCATTGGAAGATGACTTTGCTTATCCTTTCAAAACTGCTACTGTGTTAACTGAGCATTACTATTTTTAGGAAAAACCTCAAAAATATAAAAGTCTAGTACAGTGAAAACCTTAGTTAACGAAAGTTTTTGTCAACGTACAACTTGGATAACGACCGAAAATTTCCCTAAAATTTGCCTTTGTTGACGACCAAAATGTTTGGTTAGCGAACATCGACGCCGAGCATCCCCGCGTCACCCGATCTGACTCAAGCGTCCACTGACCCAGCCTTACTCGCTGTTCAGACCTTGCTATAGTCGGCTGCTGATCTTTATCGTGCTACACCTGAGTGTTTTTGTAACTTTCCTTAAAAATTTATATAAATACCTCTTCATTATGGCTACAAAAAAGTTAAGAGCGGTCGTGAGAGTGAAGTTAAGAGGCTACGGCCTACGATTGAGCTGAAAAAGGAAATCATTTCGAAGCATGAAAACGGAGTTCGTGTGTCCGACCTCGCGGCGGAATACAAAATGTCCAAGTCGGCAATCTCGACGATATTTAAAAGTAAGGAATTAAATAAAGGAGCTAGTGGTGCAAATGGCGTTAATACGATCACGAAGCAAAGGCCTCAGATAATAGAGGAAGTAAAGATGTTGCTGCTTGTTTTCATTAAGAAAAAACAGTTTCACGGTGATAGCATCAGCGAGGCATTCATTTGTGAAAAGGCGCTAACGATTCCCGAAGATTTGTTAAAGAATTTTTTTTTATTTATTACTTCATTATCTCTCTTGTTAGTTTTTAAATCTATTCACTTATGTTTAGTATTTCGAATGATATGATAGGTGATTATTTTAATCTTAATAGGGGAAAAACTGCGGCTGGGAACCGATTATTTCTATTTCCTTTATTTCTTATAGGGAAAGTTACTTTAGTTAACGACCGCCTTTCAGGAACTGTTTCTGTTCGTTAACCAATGTATTACTGTATAATTCTAAATTTTTTTCACCTTTTTACAGTGCTTATCAACGATAATGACACATCTTTTCAATACATTTTATCATATTGTACATTTTTAAATACACAGCCTCATATTTGTGAATAATAACTTTAAACAAAGCGATAACATGTAATTGTCACATGAAAGGGCTAAAATAGCACAAGCTCAAAATGTCCGCTTTGTAAACTTGGATAGAGACCTGTTTTCAATGATTAGAACGCTAATTTCTTCGTTACTAGCACAGCAACATCGAAGATCTCGTTACACACGATGAAAATGTATATTATCATCTAGAGTTCTCAAGTCATGGCCCAGCAGCGACGCTTCCATCGTAATTCCTCAGAGAAAAAAAATGTAAATTTATTTTTAAAAGCCAAAAGACTGTGCTCCCGGTAGTTTTTACTAACGTCGAGGTAGGTGGCTTGGCCACTACGTGTTTCAATACAAGCTTGCTTATAGTTCCCAACAGCTACCGATTGAAGTGTTACAAACAAAAGTGAAGCGTTGGGAGAAAGTTAAGCATGCTTTAGGATTCTAAGCCAGGAAAAGTCATTATCAGTTTTGGGACAGCAGTTAATATTATGAGCTAAGACAGTCACACTTCTGACAATAAGAAAGCCTAGGCATACGGTTCAGAAAGTATGTGTTACATAACCATGAAAATGTTAATGAAGACCTTGTCACGGACCAGTCCGTGCCATAGTTTTTTTTCATACTATTTTAACCCCTTAATGACTTATGGCTTACACGTGTGGATAGAGTGTATGCGAGAATGAACGTGATCGGTAGAGAAGTAAGGGTTAAGTTTAGTGAACACAGTTCAGCTGTGGAGTTGGTCGGGAAAGAAATCCTATAAAAGGTGCTCAGGCCCGGAATACTGGGGGAGGAGACGATAGAGAAGAGGGATAAGCTGTGCCGAGTCACGCGAGAGAGAGAGAGAGAGAAGGAGAAGGAATAAGACGTGCCGAGTCACGCGAGACAGAAGGAGACTGAAAGAGAAAGCGATTCATTGTGGAAAACCTCGCCCAGAAGTGAACTTAATGGTGAGGGCGACAGTACCAGAAGCCTTCCTGACCCAGCAGCGGCTGGATAAGCGACGTTTTTCTGGAGACCGACCGGACCCCACAGCGTCTGGATAACTGACGACTACTGAGGACTGGCGAGCCGGCCAGTTGGGCATTCTCGGCCCCGTTACGTCTCCGAGTAGTATTTACGTGTTAACCCCGTGACCCCCCCCCCCTCGTCGACACGGCCTGTGTGTGCGTCGTCGAGTGTGTTGTTCAGAGCAGTCAAAGTGTTCATTTTTCACCCCTGGAGGGAAGGATGACCAGAGCGATTTGGATTGTGTCATTGGTGTTATTGCTTTATGTGTATGAGTAGTGCTATTTGAGTTGTGGAATTCTGGGAGATTGGACGTAGGAAGGGCGACTACCCGAATATAGCTGACTGCTGAACTGTAAAACTGTAAGTATTGTCGTTGATGACTGTTATTTTGGGAGAGAACAGGACGAGGACATAGTGTCTCGTTGAAAAGGTATATATTAAGAACTTAAACTGTTGGGAAAGACTGAGAATTTAATAATTGAGATTGGAAGTCTGAAGTGTATTGTTTAAAGTTGATATATATTAAGGGGGTGAGCGATGGTCATGCCGGAGAAAAGACGTGTGTGTGACTTGCTCCGGTAAAAATGTGTTTTTAGACCAAAAAGTGAAGGTCTAGCCTTTGAAAGTCTAAGAAAAAAAAATGTAAGGAGATCTGCTATCTCTCAGAAATGAAATGGTTCTACAATTTTGCTTTTTGGTTAATCCATAAATCGACCTAAGGGAATCAGTACATGCCTACAATATTGAAGGCAAGTAGTCAGAGCTGTGTATGAGCTGTTTCAAGTGCTGAATTGTGGTCACCCAAGGAACTGTGTATCGGTCGACCGCGCGCGAATAGACTGTGTGTGTTGATGCTCTTTCCCTTCATCTTTTGGAAATAAACAATGGCTCCAAAAAAGAACAAGAGAAAGCAAGAATCAAGCACGGAGGAGAGTGTATCTAGTACTCCTTCGCAGAAGTTGGGAGAGACAGATGCAAGAGAAGCGCGGCAGAGAGAAAGAGCGGGAAGTATGACAAAAAAAAGTAGACCGTCACAATCACGGGACCGACAGACTCTCTTAACACAGGCCTTCTTAACTGCAGTTCCTCACGTGTCTAACAATCAGATAGCTGAGAAACTAGAAAATCTACAGAAAATCACCGAAACAACGAAACAGCAAATAGAAGACTGTCACCACGCACTAGCTAAACAAATTGACGACAAAGTAGAGATGCTAGCAAGTGCACTCTTTGATGTTAAAAAAGAAAATGAAATATTAAAGGCAACAGTGGATTCTCTCAAGAAGCAAACAGATGAATTAAGAGAGGAAATTGGCAGACTAGCAAGTCTATCAGGTGAGCAGAAGGAAGAAATAAACTTGTTAGAACAGTATTCTCGGAGAGAATCGATAAGGATTCACGGAATACCTGACGACCATACAAATGAAACAACAGAGGAGTGCGAGAGGAAAGTACTGTATGTTATTCAATCAAGACTGGGTCTGTCGGGCATTGACACTAACAAAATTTCAGCTTTGCATCGAGTAGGGAGGTTGCTCAAAGACAGGCCGAAGCCGAGACCGGTGATAGTGAGATTCATCTCTCGTAAAGATAGAGACAGAGTGCTAAAAGCAAGAAGGGGCCTTAAAGGGTCAGGTATGGCTATCAGCGAGGACCTCACTAACCTAAACGTGCAAAGACTTAACCGCTTAAAACAACACGAAGGTGTCATCGATGCATGGACGGCGGCGGGCGGTAAGCTGTTCGTGAAGCTGCTTGATCTTTCGGTGAGAGAGATCAGAGGCGGCAACGTCAGTCACATCGACCAGATGCTGATAGGCATGAGCCACGACGAAATAGTTCAAAAGCATCGGGAAGGGAGCGAGAGGAAACGGCAACAGCGTCCAGTAAGAACACCACAACAACAAAACTGGAAGAAACCTCAACAACAGCTAACACACGGAAGAGAAGCTCACTGTACGACTTCTATCTCCATCTTCGACCCGACCACCCACTCTACACCTTCAGCAACAACGGCAACAACAGCACCACGACTGGACCCTGCGGCTCGCACGTTCCGCCCAACACAAGTGCAGGACACTCCACAGCTAAAGGCATCAAAGGACTTGCCACAACAAGTACTGAATCAAGACACTCAGCAGTTGGCAAAAGATGACAGTTGACGAACATCACCTAGTGGATAATTCAATGGTGTGACTTCACTGTGTCTCAGTGCTCCGTGTAACCAAGGACAGCCCCCTTCTTTCCTGTGGACAAATCCGCCGACTATTTATAGCAATCTGCCCTCATATCACTACTACTGCTAGCCGGTAAGTGTGCTGTGTGTGTTGGGGGAAGGGGGGAGGAGACTTTCTAGTGTGAATACGGTCAAGTAGTGTTTTTGAAATGGGTAGGTCAGGATACGCCCACTGTTGCACAGATTTTATGATGTCGCCCGCACTCCGAGACAAGACAGAAGCTGTAGTTGATAAGTACGAGGGTGAGAATGGAGGTTCATGGATTCTGGATGTGAAAAGTGGATATTTTTTAATGTGTATCTAGTATAACGTTTTTGTGTGTGTGTCTTACTACATAACCCAAGCTTTTTTTTTTTTTTTCCATTAGTAACAATAGGATAGCAAATGGAGCACGAGAAAGTTTTGATGTCCGGTAAGGACGTGAATGGAACACGTTGAAAAGCTCTTTCATAATGCAAATCAACCTTTTTTTTTAAAAAAAACACAACATTCAAAACGCACACACAAACACGCATGTATCTACTCAGCCTTTTGTAGAAACCTATTGGCCTACATAAGTTACAGTAGCTCCCTAGACACTTTCACCGCCAAGGCTAAAACACTAGACCACCGCTCATGGCAAAAATGGTGACGATATTATGTCACCCTGTCAGACTTATCATAAATTTTATGTTCATCCGTCCGTTTTTGTTTGTCCATGTATGTCCGTTGCTATGCCTTTCTAACTTCCCATCTGCTCATTTGTTACTAGATATTTACACATCAAGCTCTGTTAATCAAATGAAGGGTCCTTTGTGGAAAGTTTGTATTGACTGCCATGCTCCTCATTGTAATTTAAAGCTATACCTATTAGTGTTATGTACCTTTTTTCCTGTCTCTTTAGAAATTATCTCAACATGAGCACAAACTCACCAATCATTTTAGCCTCAATGAACTGTCAGGGCCTAGGTGACATAAAAAAAAGGAGAGATGTTTTTCACTACTTACGTAACAAGGCCTTCTCAGTTTACCTACTACAGGATACACACTTTGAAAATAAACAGGAAAAAATGATTTCTGCAGAATGGGGCTACTCTTGCCTTTTTGCTTCATACACTTCCTCCTCACGTGGAGTGGCAATTCTATTTAATAACAATTTTGAATTTTCAGTTAAAAATGTTTATAGAGATAATGGAGGAAATTATATTATAGCAGTGATAAAAACATTAGAAAAGGAGATTCTAATTTGTAATGTCTATGGACCAAACAAGGATAATCCAAATTTCTACTCTCAGCTAGAAGAGTGTGAGGCAATCAGGTATAGATAACATTGTGATTGGGGGTGATTGGAATACTGTTTTGAACTTTCAGCTAGATTGCCACAATTATAAACATAATAATAATACTAGAGGGCAAAACAAATTGATAAGATGATGACAAGCCTGGAC
This sequence comes from Marisa cornuarietis, assembly GCA_004794655.1. NCBI lineage: Eukaryota > Metazoa > Mollusca > Gastropoda > Architaenioglossa > Ampullariidae > Marisa > Marisa cornuarietis. The sequence continues at coordinate 2,438,380 of SMMW01000636.1, forward strand.
CTGGTTGATATATGGCGTGAATTAAATCCAGAAGCACTAAGATATACTTGGCGTAGGAAAAGACCCTTACAACAAAGCAGATTAGACTTCTTTCTAATGTCAGATACACTCTCAGAACTTGTTGTGGATGCAGATATTTTCCCAGGATATCGAACTGACCATTCTTTGATAACTCTATCATTAAGCAATAAACAAGAAGAAAGGAGATTTAATCTATGGAAGTTAAATTCATCTCACTTAAAAGATAAAAATTATCTAACGCAAATAAGTAACGTTATCAGAGAAGTTATAGAAGAATACTCAGCTCTCCCATATGAAAGAAATAATTTAGAAATGATTCCACTGATGGAGGTACAGTTTGTTGTATCTGATCAGACCCTTCTAGACACTATGTTAATGAAAATCAGAACAAAAACAATTGCCTTTGCAAGTGAGAAAAAGAAGAAAAATAAGGAAAAGGAAAAAATATTAGAAAAATAATTACACAGCTGGAAGACAAGGGAAGGTTAAACGAAGAGGAAATTAACAAACTTGAAAAGAATAAAAATGAACTTATTAATATAAGGGAAAAGAGAATGGAAGGTGTACTGATTCGCTCCAGGGCAAGGTGGATAGCAGAAGGAGAGAAAGTTAGTAAATATTTCTGCTCATTAGAAAAACGTAACTATGTAAGTAAACAAATTCGAAAATTACGAAAGCAAAATGGGGAAAGCATCACAAGACCTGATGAAATAAGAGCTGAGGTGCAAGCCTTCTTCTCTAATCTGTACTCGGAACGATCAGTACACAACTGCAACTTCGATGACATCAGAGTGGACATACCAAAACTTACTGAACCTGAGCTAAATCTACTAGAAGGAATTATCACTCTAGAAGAAGCAGGTCAGGCTGTAAAAATATGTCTAATGGTAAAAGCCCAGGAAGCGATGGATTTACTGTAGAGTTTTTCAAGGTTTTTTGGAAACAGCTTGGCCCTCTCATTGTTAGATCACTAAATGAAGGCTTGCAAAAAGGAGAGTTATCAGCTACACAAAAAGAAGGTGTTATTATATGTATACCTAAAACAGATAAAGCTAGAGATCATATCAAAAACTGGAGACCAATCACTCTCTTAAATGTGATATATAAGATTGGGGCAGCATGCATTGCAAATAGAATGAAAAAAGTGTTACCATCTCTGATCCATGAGGATCAGTCCGGCTTCATCCGTGGAAGATATCTTGGGGATAACATTAGACTGATATATGATTTGATTGAACATTTAAGTATGACTAAACAGCCTGGTCTGCTAGTCTGCCTTGACTTTGAAAAAGCCTTCGATAGTATTAGCTGGAGTTTCATGCTTGATACTCTACACGTCTTTGGTTTCAGCCCCCTTTTCTGCAAATGGATCACCACCTTTTATACTAATATCAAATCAAGTGTGTCAGTGAATGGCACATTATCAGCATGGTTCCAAATAAGAAGAGGCTGCAGGCAGGGGGACCCCATCTCACCTTATTTATTCATCCTATGCGTAGAAATTCTAGCTATTATGATAAGGAAAAACAAATATATAAAAGGTATAAAAACCCACAACTCTGAAAGTAAAATTGTACAGTATGCAGATGATACAGAACTAACCTTGGAAGATGACAGACTGTCCTTTGAAGAATCTATGCGCACATTAGACATGTTTGGAAAGATATCTGGATTAGTATTAAACACGGAAAAATCAAGTGCAATATGGCTGGGGAGCAAAAGAAATTCACCAGTTAAATTCTTACCACACTTACAGATGCAGTGGAATCCAGAAAAATTTAAAATTCTGGGCCTTTGGTTCACAAATAATTTAAAAGATTGTATAAAATTAAACTACGATAGCAAGCTTGCTGAAATTAGAATGCTGTATAAAATATGGTTAAAGAGACAGTTAACTCCATTAGGGAGAGTAGCAATACTTAAGTCATTAATCTTGTCAAAACTGGTACACCTGTGGCTACTGCTACCCAACCCTCCAGACTATATTATAAATGACTTACAGAAATCCATCTTTAAGTTTGTTTGGAATAGTAAAAATGATAAAATTAACAGAAAAATATCCACTAGAAATATTCATGCTGGGGGCATGGGCATACCTGATGTTAGAATTTATATGAATGCATTAAAACTATCATGGCTGCGGAAAATTAAAAAAACCAACCACAGCTGGAAAAGAAATCTCATGTCAACACATAAAATAATAAATTATTTAGACAAACTAGGCCCTGCAGTATGCCCCTTTATAAATGCAAACAGCTTCTGGACAGATGTATTAAAAGTGTACAGGATTTTTGGAGAGAATATAGTGTGCGAAAAACATGAAGAAATTTTGAAAGAACCTATCTTTTGTAATGACAGAATTAAGATTGAGAATAAGCCAATTCTATATAAGAGATGGGTGGAGAAAGATATATACTTAGTAAAACACTTAATGGATGAAAGAGGAAACTTTCTATCATACCAAGCTGTCAAGAATAAATATGATGTTAACATTAACTTCATCTCATTTACTGGTTGCATAAAGGCCATAAAGACATATATAAATTTAAATAGAATAAATAAAACAGATTTATCTTCTTTTACATATGATACAAATAAAACTCTTAGTATAATTCAATCAGTACAGAAAGGCGCAAGACTATATTATGATAAGATGATATCTAACACATGTAGGCCAAGTTGTTGTTTGAAATGGGATGAGAGGGTAAACATAAATGTTGACTGGAATGTTATATTTAAAACAATGGCTAATATAAAAGACATTAAATTAAAATGGCTGCAAATCAGAGTGTTACATAGAATTCTAGGGACAAAAGTAATTTTATTCCACATGGGACTAGAAGATGATGATGTCTGTAGCCTATGCAGAGATGAAAAAGAAAACATTCAGCATATATTTTGGAATTGTGAAAATGTTAAGGATTTTTGGAGAAACTTACAAAAGTGTATATCAGACAAATGTAAAAGTGCTCCAAGAATAACTGTCAGTGAACATCTTGTTCTGTTTGGACGAAGCAACGACTCCGAGACAGATGCTGTACTTGACTTAATATTGCTACTCGCAAAAACATACATATATTCCTGCAGGTTCAAAAAAGCCACCCCCCAACTAAAACCCTTTATCCGAATATTGAAACAAAGATACAAAATTGAAAAATTTAATGCATGTTTAGAAATAAATGAAGAAAGGTTGGATCAACTCTGGCTACCCTATAAACAACTTGTCATGTAAACATATTGATTTATATATACATACACATGACTGTATGATTAGTTAAAACTATGTATGAGCATGTTGGATGACCTGCTTGGCAGATGGATGACTTTTACCTTATGTTTATATGTTTGTCTCATATTGTAAAATATTATATCTTATATGTATCTGTGAAAAAAAAATGGTAATATGTAAGCCTAGGTGTATTGTTTAAATTTTAAGTTAAGAAAATGGAGTTACATTATTTGTGTATTATTATTTGTGTTATGTAATGTTGTCTTTTTTATGATTAGGCTATTTGAAAGAACTCATATTGACATTGCATGAAATGGGTAAATTGCGTTTGTCCCAGCCCTTTTATAAAGATTCTTAATAATTAAAAAAAAAAAAAAAATTGTTTGGAGACCAAAAAGTGTTTAAAATTAGAAATGTGTTGTGAAACTGAGCCCATATTTCTAGTGTCGCTAATACCTAGTACAGTGAAATAAGGTTCAACATGCTTGTTATGCTATTTTTTTGCCTGCTACTATATGTGGCCTGAGACTTTACATTTTGTTTGTAACGAGAATCTTTATAGCTGCACTTACAGTTTTTTTTTCTTTTCTCTTACATGAGCATATTGTTAGATGCTAATGGAGTTCATGTCTATGGCACAAAACTTGCAAATTTATTCGTTGTCATATTTTTAGAATGATTGTAAAGTTGAATAAGCAGATATACAAAGTTTGCCTTCGTTAAAAAAAAAAAAAAAAGGCTGGAAATATTCCTGAATAACCCAAACTTTTATTTTATCCATTGGTTAGTTAAAAAGTAATTTTTTTTCACCTTCTCTTATATTATGTTGATTTCTTTGTTTTTATAGAAAGGCATAATAAAATGTGAAAAAGATATATATTAAGAAATCGAACTGTGGGAAAGGATTAACCAAGAAGTGGATAAGTGAGCTTGGAAGACTAGAGCGTATGACTTCCAGGTGAAGGAGTGCGGACTGGTGTTTTGATGATTTGACTGTTTTAAGAATCTGATAGTGAACATCTATTAAGAATTTCTGTGTTCATGTCTTTTGGTGTAAAGTCTTTGGCCACATGATAACTGAAGTAATATGATTTCGACAGCCTCAGGCAATCGTTTGTGTTTTGTTGAAAGAACGCGCAATTATCAGGCGTGAGTGTGTGTGCTGCACCAACCGTGTCGTGACAGACCTTTACACTAAAGTAAATTGATAAAATAGTCTACATGTGCAGGAGTAACAGCAATCCGACAGTTTTCGATGCACTAATTGTTACAAGGACTGTAACAGTTTTTAATATTAGAAGTGTTAAATATTGCTGCCGCTAAACTGTTTTCTAAAGATGTGAGAAACTGAAACCCATTTTCCCCAAAAGCAGGACGTGAAAGTGTTGTTATCATCTCAGAAAATGATTCAGTTCTTGACTGTGACTCACGCGGAGTAAGAGAGTAATAGTATTTAGTTCTCACTGCTCGCAGGAAAGAGACAGCAGCCGCAATGCGAGATTCAGAACATCTTTCTTAATAACAGGGGAAGCGGATGGCCGAGTGGTTAGAGCGCTGGCTTCCGAACCGAGAGCGCGCTGGTTCAATTCCCAATAAGCGCAGCAAACTTCCCCCAGTCGACCCAGCTGACGGGAATGGGTACCTGACTCCATAGTGGGTTAGGGAAGGTAAGGCAGCGAGGGAGAGGAGATTGGCACCACCCTCATGTAAATGCTGGCCCCGAGAAAAGTGGGGTCTCTAACACCTCACTCCCCTACGACCTGAAAAGGTTATGGGATGACCTTTACCTTTACCTTCTTAATAACAGGATCTTAAATATTTAATAGCTGCAAAAAGAGCTGCAGTTACTAAAGAAATCAAAACCTAAGCAGTGGCTGACAGTGTCGTATCTCTTTATACATTCAAGATTCCGTAATCATAAATAACAGTGACTGGAAAAAGCGTATAATAAACGTTTATTCCAAAGATAGAGTTGACTAACTCAAATTACGATCGAATGGTCAAAGGGGAATTCCTCCGACTGGGTTGATTTTTGTCCATTCATAAAGACCTCGGGCACAATGACTATATTAAAAACGATCCAGCTGTCCTCATGGTTCTAGGTCTGCAAGAAGGAATTTAAGTTTCTGACTTCCCTTGTGCTGACAACTGCTTGGGGACGTCGATTCACTACAACAAACAAAAAAGACAAGAAAAACGAGACAAAGAAAAGACCAAGGCGAACAAGATTGAGATCAAGAAAAGACAATCAATAATAAGAACACATTGGTGCAGCTGTTGCAGTTTCTGTTGTTGTTGTTGATGATTAAGGGAGGATTCTGGTTGCTAGAAGCCTGTAGTGTCTATTTCTCATACGATTGCCTCCACTTTTAAAAAAAAATCATAAAAAACTAAAAGAGGTAGAAGAACAATTTAAATTGATAATGATGGATCAAAATGTGTAGAAAAGAAACATTTTTACCTTGTGTTTGCATAAAAAACACTTTTATAGTATTTCCAACAGAAAATGCCATGATAATGGGTAAAATGTAAAGGGTCCCACAGAGGTTTCAGAAGCCTAAACGAATATAACAAGGGAAGAAACTACTGCAACCGTTGGAAAATCGTCCACCATGATTCCCTCCCTTGAAATGGTAGGAAGTGAAAAGATTTCGTGTGGTAAACAAAGAGTTTTACGGTCGATCGCCATATTGAGAAAAGAAGCACGTTGATGTCACTCACTTCGACATGGATTTTTACTTCAACAACAGCAAAGGAGAATAAAATAGTAAGTAATATTAACATTCTAATGTATATTCCATTAAAACATATGTTTGTTTGGTACTTTATATTTGTATATATTGTGTAAATAATTTATTTGTTAATTTCTGTTAATTTCCTTAAACGTGTTCAGTCGTCATCTTACATTTGAATTTAGTACTCGAAGACGAAACCTCTGTATCTTAAAATTTGCACCAAGTGAATGTTTAAAAAATGCTTTTTAAAACGGTGTATTACTGATGGTTGTCTTTACTGTAGGTTAATAAATATAAATTTTCAAAGCTGCCGGTCGAACTTTCTACCCCGGGTATTTGGTAGCCATTTTTCAAACAGAAAGACAGGTACCGTGGGAAAACGCAAAAAATGTCTGTAAAACGTGCAAACTTCGTCATGAAATGAAGATCACTCGATAGGAAAATGAATGAACTATCGTCTGCTTTAATTTTTTCCGAAACAACGCATTTGATGCGTGTATAAAATTAGCAAAAATGTGTCTGTAAGTGTATACAGACCCGTTTCAGCGTGTGGCCGGCTGGTCTGTAAGTAAATACAGACACGATATCAATGTTATCGGGCAGACGTTTGTGTTTTATTGTTAGTAGTAGAAGTAATAAAGTAGTGTTGTAGGTTATTTATTATGGTCTTGCGTTGTTCATCCGCTGCTATTTAGCTTTTCTATCTGCTAATGTAGCAACGGCTCGTGTTCTCAGTACAATGCGAAAGTTGGGGAATCGCTTATACAGGGTAGCGAGATACACAGATACACCATATTGTTATTTTCTTAATCTTTCGTTTCTTTTTATTCTTTAATAATGGCGCGTTCTTGCGGTCCCCAGATAGTTTGAGGGTTGCATGTATCAAAGACCAGTCACGGTGCCTAGCAGAACGTCCCTGATTATGGATGATGGCGGATGGCGGATGGATGGTGGACGATGGTGGATAGATGGTGGAAGGTGGATAAATGAGTTGTAGATGTATGGATAGCTGGATGGGTGGATAGAGGATAGATGGTGGATGGAATAATCAATGGTGCATAGTGGATGGATGGATGATGATGGAAGGATTAATGGTGGATGAATGATGGATAAATGGATGTTGGATGGATGAATGGATGGATGGATTGAGGACGAATTGATGGATGTAGTATAAAGGATTACAGATGGAACATGATGGATGAATGGCGATGGATTATGATGGATGATGGTAAATGATGTTGGACGATAAAGGATGGATGGAGGATGCATCTGTCAAATATTTTAATCAATACAAAAATCAATACAAACAGAAGTTTTTACCTGATCTTTACCTGATCGTATTTGACCCCACTAACTCATTTTCCAACACTCAAAAGATGTCAACCAGGAGAAAACTAAATGAAGAATAAGAAAACGCCATACCATTTGGGATGAACTTTTCTTTTGCAGACTTCGAGTCCATTTTCTTTCTCTGTGCGTTGTCTCTTCTTTCTTTGGTAGACACAATGTCACAAAAGTTTTCCAAACTTTTTATAAAGTATGCATTTGTGAAGTCTTCCATCCAGATTACTCGGGCTTAAAGTGATTTAATGTAGAAATCTTCCAATTTTACAGTCAATACCCAATAAGGCACTCAGGCGCGAACAAGACACGCGGCAGGCATTTCTATTTGCACTTATATACGAGCCATTACTTTTTTTGTTATAAAACCCGGTTTGATATTTTTAATCTAAACTAAAATTAAATGATCATTCTTTAATATTAAAAGCTTTATTGAACATGATAAACATTCAAGACGCTTTTAAGGAAGCGAAGGAGAACTTTAAACAAAAGTAAGTGTTAAATTACAATACCTCTCGAAAAAGCCTTTCTTCGGAAGATGCAGGCAACGATAATAATCCCACAAACTCCTGTGCCGATGGTGGCGCTTATGATTATTGTTTGAGAGCCATGGTTCACGTCTTTCGCTAAAATAGAAATACGAAAAATATCCCTTTCGATTATTTGTTTGATCTTGTGAATATGTTTCCCTTAGTTTACCAATTCATTAGGTCCTTTTACTCAGTTCATAACCATAAGAAAAAGCGACAAAAGCGTACTAAAATATTTATACTTACGAAAATACACACCACTATACCATCGTTAAGAAACTAATTGACTTTTCCTAAATAAAAGTAGATGAAGGTCAAGGCCATGTTGTGCTGTTGACCCTCCTTATTTGTAAGCACATTAGCTTTGTTCTGCTCATGAAATAGCTATACCTATCTAGAAATCAAGAACAACTTTGCAGGTAGCGCTGAACTGAAAATGACAATCAGAGCCCCTGTGCGTGTTAGCTTCGCTTACATGACATTTAATTCATTTATTTTATATAAGCATCACTCCTTACTACAGTCAATGTAGCTATCAATAGCTATCATTATAGTCATTTGACTAGTCTCCTTTCTCGTCTTTCTCTGTAGCTTTATGACACTCTCCATCCTAAATTTTTGTTCCATGATTCCTCTTTGCGTCCTCTATGTTTGTCTTGTAGTACTTGTCTGCATAAGTGTTTCTCCTTCCTTCCTCTCTTTGTAGTCTGTTCGTGTCTCCTACCTTAGCGCTTGAAGCGTGCTCTTTCGAGAACACGTTTCTACTTGTTAAATGTTGCATCAACAGACATCGATAATACGCTGTTATTATTTAAGCCAGTAGAAGTATGGTGCATGCTGGAAAGACTAAACTACTACATAGTTTAACATTGCTCATAATCATTAGCTAAAAATATCAACCTGAATATAATATCGGAAAAGTATCTACAAGAGAACAATGTTTTTAGAGAACACGATAAAAAAACAGTTAAAGTCGTTCTAAACTTCGTTCTGGTCTGTCCTGCGTCTAATTCTAAAAATAGAATGCAACGTAGCAAGACAGAACAATTAACAGAAAGTCTTTATAATATAGACAAAACATTGCTTTGTCTGTTTTCATGTAATATGTGCTATCAATTTAAAAAATAACAAAGTATTTAACTTTTGTTGTTTTATATCCTTTTAATTGACGACGCAGATAATAATTCGTTTTAGTTAGAGAGCCGAAATATTAGGCAAACATCAGGAAGTAAAACATTCATTTTTGAAGAAAGAGTGAAGATGAGTTTTATGGGCGCTCTGATTAAACGACCAAAAAATTTACATAGAAGAAAATATTTTCTCTAGAAAGAGGTTTGTGTCCTCAATTAAAATGAAATAACTTTATCAGAGCATCGGATAAATTATCAGTTATGACATCAATTTTTTGAAAATTCTTCACTATTGTGGTTACCTAGAAAATGTGAATGCAATCTTCACTGTAATCTACAAGATTGAAAAACCAGAAAAACTCACTTGCTATGACATGAATCCCGATGTCTCTTTGTTTTTTCCTGTCCCGGTCCTTGTAAGAGAACCATGTCCACGTATAAACTCTGCTATCAGATCGACTGACCTTCATGTACCACTGGGCACATCGAGAGTTCAAACAGTGACATGGTGATGACGGAATAGTGACATTGCAGTGAGGGTGGAATAAAACGTTACATATGTCTGTAACTAACCCATTGCCTAGGTAAGAAACCTTAACATGAACAGTATCTACGAGCGGCTGGCAGCCAGCCGTCTTCAAATGAAATGTCAGGTTGACGAAGCTGTTCTCCGTGACGTGAATCAGCTTGTCTTCAGAATTTAAGCCCTCGAACTCCAGCTCCCCGCCTGCGATGCACAAAAAGGACTGTTTATGTTAGCTGTTTTCCTCTTCAAAACCAACTAATGCTTAATAATAATAAAAATAATAATAATAATAATAATAATAATAATGTGTATTTGCAACGCGCAGCATCACAACCAATATATATCGCACTTTCTACTCAGACCAATAATGATGAATGAAAGATAAAAGCCAGTGGTAGGTGAGACATACTGAACAAACATAAAGATGAAGAACAAGAGTAGAACGTACAGCAATGAATGACGATGTGCAGGGACATAGTTACTGTTAACAGTGTGATATGGAGATGCCTAATTTTACTCTTACCATTTGACTTCTTTCTATAGTAATTTTATCTGCAAGTCGTATAAATACTTTGTGCAGTTTTATAGTTCTAACTAAATATGCACTTTTTTCCTTGCTTCATGTTTATGTCCCAATAATTCGTGTGATATAGAACGGCTTCCAAACATGCTCTGAAACACATTTTTGAAAATTTTTTCTTATATACAAAAAGCTTAGATAACAGGATTATAAAAGTTATAAAGACAATACGAATTGCATTACGCTACTGTTGCAGTTGCTGTGTAGTTCGTTGATATTACGATCAAAACATGATCGGAGCGTAAAAAACGCAGAAAACATTAAAAAGAACAACAATCTACTGTATATGTATAACAGATACAGATAGATATATTCAAGATTTTTTTCAAGAATGTCATTTTGTATTTTAATACTGAGCATAGATTTTAGGAGCATTTGGGCCATCAGTAACTCTCGTTTAAAGAAATGCATGGAGGCCGTTTGTAACCTTTCGTGTAACGTTTCTCTTCAAAGTGCTTAACCACTAATTTCGCAAATAACAGATATTAGTCACTTATCCTTAAGTGTTTAGCCATTTGGTTTTGACCTTGTCTGCATGCGAGTATCTCATTTACGCAGATCGCTTACCATAAACGTATATAAGCTACGGTCATTAAGACCCCAGTGATTACAAGTGACAAAAACGTTGTACAGCTAAAAAAAGACAACTAAATACAGGGTGGTAAGCGGCGGAAAAGAAAATTTATATAATCTATATAATGACAATAACAAGAAATAAAAGAAAGGTTCAAGAAGAAGAGATCGCTCGTTAGCGACATTGTTTGAAACAGATAGTGACACATTTTTTCTTGTTATTTTTAACGTTTTTGAATATACCTTTCAACCTAACTCTCTTTTTGTCTTTTTCTCACACTATAAAAAGTCTTGTACGTATACCATCGCAATCTACTGGCAGAAATGCACTAAGAGTTATTAATTTTAAACTTACAGAGCTTGTCTTGACCACTCGTTGTACTGATGATGTACAGCAGGTCAAACACCACCAGCCACACGACAGACCGCAAAGCTTTATTCATGTCTCCAGCACTCAGTTTGCAAGTTTTCTGTCTTCAAGATAGATGATAAAAAGATAACAAGGTTTATTTTAGCTTAAAAGCTATTTGATTTCCTCCTTCGCCTCATGTAATATTTGTATTGAGGAATTTCTGATAAGTAATAAGGACTCGTGATTCCGAAACTTGCACACAATTGACTTGAAAACCCATTGTGCAAAAAAATTGTCGCAATTTCTAAAAACGTTAGAAAGAACGTTCAAACTGTCGATCTTCCTGTCGAAATTGTTTTCATAAAAATGGCAACATCTCCCTTGTCGTTAAGAGAACAGAAGAGTTGCTGTTGGAGTAGGGGAGTTAACTGGTCCCAAATGTTTAAACTGTTTTTGAGGGGCAGACGACGATCAAATGGAGCGACTCAGGTGTATAGGCTCTAAAGTAGGACTCTGATCTTCTAGTCTCGACGTCGATTAAACATTCGTATAATTTCGTACAAACTTACATTGTATTCTCTGATGGCAAATTTTATCACGTGTATAAGCAGAAACAGATACGATTACAAAATAATAGATAAACAGCTTCCTAACATTGTACTTATATTAATTTCTCTTATCAGTACAATAAATTGTAGCCATTCTATGGATGTGCTCAGGCTAGCGCACTTTCGTATACACAAACATTTACACATATGCAAACGCTAAACACACACACACACACACACATCTTAAACGCACGCACACACATCGGGCCTATGCCACCTAATTGCTGTGTAAGAGTTAAGACTATAGTTATTAGTTTATTATTTTTAAAAAAGAAGAGTCCTGGATACATCTGTGCTGATAGTTGATCTGTTTCGTGGCTAGAAAAGTGAAATGAATGCCGGAAACACTTAAGCTAAAGTTAAAGGGCACATCTCTGCCAAATTAGCAGCTCAATGATTTAAACAAGCTGTGTAAGAACACCTTGCAAACTTTAATCTTACCTCCTTCCGAGCTCTGATGACTCGGAAATATCGACTGATACATCTCTGTGTCTATGACTGAAAAAGAACTCGATTTAGATTTTCGAGATCAGTCCGAAAGAAAAAAAAAACTAGGCAATTGCTGGATAACATGGCAGAAGCTGTTTTATCTACTTCTCTCTGCCTGTAAATAAAGTCTGTAATGTTGGAGTCAGTGAGCGTTTATGACAACAATGCATGTTTATAGAAAACCGGGTTTCTATCTTGAAACTAAATGAAGACCAAAGTCGAGTGGTTAAGCTTCCACCTCTCTGTTAATGGCCAGAGGATGGTCAGAGTAGTGTGGCTGTAAATCTTGACCAGTGATAACCCGTGAGCCTCGATGCAGGCGGGGCAATATCAAATTTTATAGCATGTCGGCAAGAAAAGAAAACGCTAGGCTACCAAGAATACGGTTAGAAACATTACCATACTAAACTGTCAACTAGGGTGGCCTACGCTAGACCAAGGTGTCAGCAAGAAGCATCTTCAACTGATGCGCCTCCTTCGTCGAGTTGATATAAGGGGAGATAACACGGAATAAGTCGCAAGATGGCATAATTGCGAAGAGTTTCCTATAAATAGGAAATTGTTCATGTCTAAAATTATTTTTGAAGCCTTTCTCTCACTTATCTGATGCTACACTGTGGGTCCTCTTCGATGCCTCGTTCAGCTCCGGATCACATGACATCTGATGCTCATTATCTGTCTTCTGTGCTGCCCATCTGCTTCAGTTTGTCGTTTAACCTTGCACGAGACGAAGTGCATCAAGGAATACATGATTATTTATTTTGGTTTTGTCTTGAGGACGAAGAGGTGTGTAAATTTAAAATGATTTATTTACATATTTATACCACTTTTATTATATTCTACCCACACCTAACGCCAACTACGCTTATACCTTGCACCTTATCTTTCGTTGCCTAATTCTACGTGCTACCAAACACAAAGAATCTCATTATACCCATAATCATTCGATTAAAAATTACATCGTTTTCTTCGCTGAATAATAATACAGTGTACTGATGCAATAAAAGAAAGTGTACTCGTTTGAAATCGTCACAAATAGCAAAAATGCCAAAATAGACATTGCAAGTATCAATCTTTATTCTCAGCTTCACGCTAGTGCAAAGTAACTGGTAAAGATTGGAATGTTGTCCCTAATCAGTGTTGTAGTTTTACAGGCTGTGCGGAAAGTATTGTAAATTGTTACATCTTACATTTGACAGGTAAAAATTAATTGCCTTCTCTTAGGTGGAAAAACGTTTACGGTGAAAGAAACTGGCAGCACCTGGGATCGCTTTCAGATTGGGAAGGATGAGATCACCTTGTTAACGTTTTCGAGTTATATTGGCTAGGAACTAAATTACCAGAATATGGAAGAAAGATACTGTAGAGAAGTGTCTGCCGTTCACCACAATATTTACAATCGGTTTAGATGTCTGGAGGAGAGTGGGTTATCTATGAGAAGGATGGGTTTTCACAGCTGTGACAATTGTTTGCGGCTTACGAAACCGTTTAGGTCAGTTAGCGAGAATTGTATTCGTCTAGTTGGTCTAAAAGCGATTGCCTTGGCGAGTGTTCTTGTTTGATTGTAGGCATGGTCTTTACCTTTGCTTTCAGCTACGTGTTATAGTGATTTCACATTGATTAAGGGCTTTTTTATTACTCGAAAAAAAATTAGCATTAATATTTCATTGATGATAATTTGCCCTTGTCTTTTAATAAAATAAGTGCAATGTGCTACGCAGACCGTGCTATTTTTATGGCATTGCTTATATAATATAGTGGACAATTAGTATTTTATTTACTTTGAAGCAGCTTTCTTAATTTATCTTGTCTTAAAATATTCCCAAACATATTTTCCACTGTTGTAACAGAGCATCAATTCTGTTCATTTTGCAGATATCATTCGTAGTTAACTAAGAATGAACGTAAACAATGTTTTCAATCTTTTTTCATGCATTAATAAATTAAAGAAAAGACTCCAATGACGTCACACATGTTTATCAATTCACATGCATACGTACACTTTCGTATAATACTTCATACTTGAAATATACATACTCTCTACGTACCGGAATATATTTTTACATATTTGTGTAAAACGGCAATTATTTTACAGACACACTAGATATACTTGAGTATCTGTCAATCCTATTAAATGAACATACTTAAATGAAAACCGCCATACGTACACACACATAGACGGTCTATTATGAAGTCATCGGAATGTAAAAGCAAAGCCGCTGTATTCCCAGGTAAGATGTACACCGCTCTTAATTCTTATGTTTCTGTCTTTCTTTCTTTTTGTCAAATTCTCTGTCGTTAAATAGTGCAGTATTATTTGTGATAGAAACACGTTTTCAAACTCCTTGGTTAATGCTGACTGCTCACGACACGACCAGGGCAGACAGTGAAAGTTGTAAAACAGCCAGACACCCAGGTGACTGGTTATTAGTTTATAATAGTTGCACCCTGAATTCTTGATCTGCAAAAAATCTCTTGTAGACGCTGCTATCAGCAAACTTGAAGAAAAGAAAAACAGCTTCTTAAATATACGATATGAATTTTCTTTCGTACGCTAGTGATATCAAAATCGAAAATATGAACCAACACACACACACACACACACACACACACACACACACACACACACACACACGCACGCACGCACGCACGCACGCACGCACGCACGCACGCAAACAGCCGCTCGATTTAGGTCAGTATGTTGGGGTTTTAAGCACGGATTTCAGTTTCGCGGGGGAAATACACCTCCTCTCCACTGATTTTTCAGGAAAGGTAAAGGTCGACAGAGTAGGTTGTATACTACTTTTCATAAACTTTCCGTCTTTTAAACTCATGAAATACTTGAGCCTTTATCGTGTCTACCTTAGACGTTTACCTTCGCAGCCAAATGCGATTTTAACCAACCGCTCGCTGTATCACGCTCTGTGTGTGTGTTTGTGTGTTCTCCAACTCGACTCAAAATAATTGTTTTCAATCCCATGTGCTGGGATAGTACAAGATGGTAACTACTATCATTGTTGTAGAAATATCTGTCGCTAGTTGTCCTGATGACATTAACACTCTCAGTTATTGACCAGTGGACAACTAATGTATTAATAGCAAGAGAATAAAGACGTAGATGTATAATGAAAGAAAGTATAAAGCTAGTGATGCTTCGTATGGTCAGAACAATAAATTAGTAATATATTTCGGATACAGCTGTTCTTGTCAGGACCACCAGTGTCCACACGCAT
Organism: Marisa cornuarietis; assembly: GCA_004794655.1. NCBI lineage: Eukaryota > Metazoa > Mollusca > Gastropoda > Architaenioglossa > Ampullariidae > Marisa > Marisa cornuarietis. The sequence goes on from SMMW01000636.1 coordinate 2,453,727, forward strand.
TACACGCAAGCACGAACACATACAACATACGAGCACAGTTATTTCCCCTCTCACAGACCACCCACCCACCCCTAACATAAACATATATATGTATATATAAATGCAAGTTTTAGCAGGCTGCGTAGTTCAGGGGCTTAGTACGCTTCACGTTTGACAGAAGGTTGTAGTTTATGACCATGCACTCTCGACTCTGTGGCAAGGAAAACCTGCCCACCCTGCAGCACACGGGTACATTATTAATCATTAAGGTGAAAGCGAGGAAAAAGCAGGATGGGTTCCACGTTTTCTTACCTAAGCTCTGGATTTGAGAACACATCAATCTGACCTACCCTCTAAGCTTTGCTCACTGCACCTCGTAGCACCTCAGCTGTAGCCAAATATCTCTATAACTGTGTCAAACCTCGTAAAACTAATTATGACACTAACTTAGGCGTATGTTTTATTTTATATTTTACTGGTGTAATTACTTATGCAAACTTTTACTTACATGTTCTGCTTGAACTGTAACATTTAATCCTAGTGCTAGAATAAAACGGCCGTTTTGAAAGTTTGATGATAACGCCAAGAGGAGAACGTTAAGTACCATTGGCACATAAAAGGAAAAATGCCTCGATCTTGGAAACACTAAACATCTAATAGTAACTGAGAAAGACTCAGAGAACACCGCTCGCTAGGCGTGCGATGACTCTGGGTGATAGAGACTAATGTGTGCCCCGCAAACGAAGCCCTGTGTAGCGAAGCTTTTACCCACTTTGCACCTTCCAAAGCTAACACAAATAATCTTATTGCCTTGAAAAAGATAAAGACTCAGGGAATAATTTCCAACAAATAATCTGATGCTAACACGACATCTTTGGACAAAGGCTGTTCACGATGAAAGTACCTACAACGCCCAAATTTACAAGTGTTTGCCACTAGATCGTCCCATTATCTGACGGGTTCCGGCTGTGATCTCATTTAGAGAAGAAATAAGAGCCACCTAATGTACAAGCCCAGAGAGCCTATAGATACTCAAAATTTCTTGGCAGGTCGCTTGAGGACCCGATCATCAGAGACCATCAGCCCCTGTGCCAAGCTCCAGAAAGGGGTCAGTGAAAAGTGTCGCGTGTAGCATGGTGGTTCAGCACAAGTCCATGTACGGGGGCAGGAGGAGGAGGCCTGTTGGTGGTATGCTGTGTTTTTTGTAGAGGGTAGTGGGCGAATGATTCTAAGCGCTGTCGGACCCTGATTTGTCATCGCAGGTGTCTGCACGGCCTGTTGTCTGGGGCGTACACCTAGCAAGGCCAGTAAGGTCACTTCGCAAGATCAGAGAAAGGTCGGGCCCAAATAAGGGAACTAGAGGGTGGGAAAAAGAAGACAATTGCTGGAACTTTCGCCGGGCGTGGTATAAAAGTTGGAAGTCTAGAGGAAGGGACTCATTAGAAAAGGAAAAGACGAGCTTTAGAGCTGGAGGATACTGGTGTGCTGAAGATTTAGCGGATCCCAGATCTCAGTAACCCCTTCTGTGTTTTCTGTGTAAAAAAGAAGAACACGCATCACGAGCCGCTGGGTGAGTAAACTATGTGAGTAAGTATATGTGTGAAATGCGCGATCGACCATGGCTGCGAGGGATTCTCTCTCTCTCTCTCGCTGTGTGTGTGTGTGTGTGTGTGTGTGTGTGTGTGTGTGTGTGTGTAAATTAGATGCTAATCTCTGTGTTACGGGGATGTAATTATAAATATAATGATTTGTTGCTCGCGAACAGAGTGTTATTGGGAGATTGCTGTGTTAGTGGATTTTTGCGTTAGTCATAGCGGAGGACGCTGGTAGCGGAATATTTTCGACAGAGGCACTGTGGGGGCTACCTGAGCACTTACGTGGGATATGATGGGGAAGGCGGTGTTTCTCGTGGCCGAAGTGCATTAAACTATACTGTGCATCGTTTTTTCTGTAGGCTAAAATCGCTTTTGTATCGTCATGTCGTCATATCGCCGATCGTCAATCGTCATATCCTCATATCGTCAAATCGTTCAAATCGTCATCGGCTATCGTCAAATCGTTGAATCGTCAATCGTCATGATGTCAACTGTCAATCTTTAATAATAAACAATCGTCAAGTAATCGTCAAATAACCAAGTAAACATCAAATCGTCAGGTAATTCATCGAATCGTCAGCTAGACGTTAAATCGTGAGCTGAGCGTCAAATCGTCGCCACTTTCCTTGTCGAGAGGAGGGACTGCTGGGTACGGCGGACACAACGGGCGACAGACGGCTAGTCTGCGTGACGCAGCACTCAGCGCCGTGCCCCTCTTTTGTACTTCTCCCGACTAAAGTTCCCTGCGGGTGCTCAGCCCTTATGAGGAAAGAGGAAGTCTTCAGGAAATCTGATATTTGTTTTGCTAAGTCGATAATGGGCGAATAATGACTCAGGGGGATTCTCAGGCTTAAGGTTTCTATTAGTCTCTGTATTAATTCTTTATGTGCGTGCATGTGTGTAGAGCATCAGAACTCAGCTTCGGCTCTCTAAATGACACTGACAGTGCTCATATAACTACGCACGCTTCTCGCCACTTGTCTGTCTAGAGGTGGATAGCGGCCAGTCAAGACACAATGGCCCAACTGAAGACTAAGAAAACAAAACAAAAACGAAAAAAAATTGAACATGACAGTTTAAAAAAAAGTAAGAAAGATATCGACAACAAACGAGACATATTTATCTGCCAGATTTTAGCATAAACATAAACATTTGGTTTAAACATTGTTTTACAGCATTTTTGGTTGCGGTAAGTAGTAGTTATATTTTAGTGGAACTAAAGAAACATAGGTCAAACCAATGGATTGTTGCAATAATTTGAGTCATTTGGTATGTGTATTTATAGCTGTAAACACTCTTTGCAGGGAGATGTCATTAAGGCAAAAGGAAGTCTCTAGGAAGTAGTTGTGAGAAGTCGATAACATGTCCATAAAGACTGGGGCAAGTACTGTCAGGCTCACGGTTTTCATATACGTGTGTATTAGTTTTGTGTGTGCGTGAATGTGTGGCACAGCATCAGTCTTCAGTTGCTTCTACTAACGCCTCCACCAAGGCCTACATGACACTGGCAATGCTGACACAATCACGGCTAACTTCTCTCCATCTCCAAATAGCAGCGAGGCTGAATATGAAAATATATAATATTAAAGGGGTTAAATGTAAAAATTAAAAAACGAGACATAGTGATCTGTTTGTAAGCAAATTTAGCCCAGACATAAACTTTAAAATGCATGCAATTCATGTCGATCCAGCTGAGACAGACCCTGTCTTGTCATAGATTTTCCTTTCGCGTTTTATTTCCATGATGTCAATAACATAGAAGACATATTTTTACTTCTTCACACGTATCTTTGCAATAATTATCACCCTTCTTCTGTGTCGGGATAAACGGCATCGTCAATCGATTGCGTACAAGGAAATGCAAGTTAAATCCCTTGTGAAATTCATAAAATGTTCATGAAAGCTCGATTTTACGATTCTTTGATTTAGTTTGATTAAAATCTGCAAACTTTCGTAAAATCTCTGTAAAAGGAAACAATATTTGCGAGTTATTGGTGTAGTCGGTTAAGTTTGTGTTCAAAAGACTGGCAACAGTACAACAGACTGATTCCTCCGATCTGCTATTGTTGTAAATTACATCACGTGACCTAGAAGACAATTTGCTTCTGTGTCTTATAAGCGTGTGATTTAATGTTCCCAAGACACATATCTGAACATAGCCATGCAGAGTAAGATGTGAAATCTTGGCGTAAAGTTTAAACACAGAACCGGCTTTTCAACATTTGTGGCGTCTCTGACTATATTTATTTTCTTTGTAGTGATTTCTAAACCTTGTAGTTCTCAACAAACCCAATCTTAAAATCCATCTAAGTATTCAACAAATAGCAGAAGTCAAAACCCATAAAATTTTAGGTGTTGCTATTGACAACAATTTGTCTTGGTCTCAACATATTCTAGCTATAAGTAAAGCTATAGCACTGAAAACCTTTCTCCTCTAAATAACTAAACAATTTTGGAAACTATTCTCCACAACCTATATTCAGCCAACCATTGATTTCGCTTCCACCCTGTGGGACTCAGTGGTCTTTTGAGAAGGTCCCTTGTCAGCGATCAAAAAAGGGGTTAAGAAATCGGTGCTACTCAAACGAAAAATACAGTCTCCAGATTTCCTATCTCAAGTAGTTCTACCACTACTAATCAGACTAAAATTTAACAAAAGTATGCTCATCTTTAACTTTCTAAAAGGCAAAATGCCCTCTAGACTTTCTATTATCTTCTCTATAAAAATAATAAGGTCCCTTGAGCTTAATATCCCCATGCCGATAATACACTTATTTGAGACAATATTAATATTCTGGCAGTGTTCTTTAGAGCATCCTCCCCTCATATCTCCAAAGAACGGTATCCAGTCTGTACTCATTCAAAATGGGACTCTTACAACACCCTTTCAAAACCCCTTGATTGCCAACAGAGGCGTACTACACAGCTCAATCATACCGACAAAGCAAACATGTGCCAAATATCTTTGTTCCTACTAATTAGTTCGAGTGCTAGACGTAAGAAAGCACAACCTTTGCTTATTCTGATACCCTGGTAAAAATGTGTTTATTTGTTTGTTCATTGTTCACAGTTCACATCTCATAGTGACATGTTCTTGGTGGGAATCACTACATCCTATTCTCCTAGTTCACATCTCATGGTGATATGCAGGGAAAGCTCGAAGAGAAAGGGAGGACGTGAAGCGGGTAAGGTGTTGTTCTTTTGGGAAGGAACTATCATTTTATAGAACGCGCAAGGCTGGTTTCCGTTCAAAGACAATTGAACACGAAAACGGGATCTGTGTGTGTGTGTGTGTGTGTGTGTGTGTGTGTGTGTGTGTGTGTGTGTGTGTGTGAAGACGTATATGGTAACTTTAGAACTTCGACAAATCAAACATATGAGTTATGTTTCTTGTTCTTACTGATGTTACAGATGACACCAACATCTTCCCTGTGAGTGCAGCCTTGTGGGTAGAAACCTCTGTGAGAGCACTGTTCCAGGCTGGTTTCCACTCCACTACAACGCATGTCGCTGAGTAAAATGTAACCGGAGCCTTGTCCGTATCTCTGCGACCTGACGGCTGCTACTTTAGTGCTGTCGATAAACAAGCTTTTTAGATTACTTAGCATATGAATCATTTGTTATTGTTTCCATTTGAATCATGTGTTCACTGTGTTCAAGTAACGGCACGGACTTTATTGTCCTCTTATTTGTTTAACTTACAGCCTTACTTCATATCTGTCTGTATTTCTGCATCGGAGAGAAACGAATTATTAACAAAGTCCGGAACTTATATATATATATATATAAAGCTATTAAAGCAAAGCGATATAAGAATCCGACGGCTGGCTATCTGAATGTTTTCCATTGGCCAATACCTTACCTGCATGTACTTGTGCTACGTGTTGCCAAAAAAGCCACGTGGTCTTACGTTGAACTGACTGCTTTGATCTGTTGTTGATTTACTGTCACTATGATTTCCTTTTCTCTAAACATGCGTCTTTTTATCAGGAAAAACCACTTTATCTGATAATTTACAGGACTTGACTATCACCGGTTGCGGATTGGTGTCTTGTCCCTCACTCTCTGATCATCGCCTACCTTAGAGGTGGGCGTATCAAGACATGTTATATGTTACAATGTATAAAAGACCGATAAGTTTATAAGCAGAGGGCCCGTGCAATTTAAAAACACAATCACCTGCTAAAGCCTAACATCCTGCAGGCCACTAGAGCGTCTGCATTTCCGAAGTTGTTATCACACACTGTTCCCCATTCTCCATTGAAGTATATCTCTAGGCGCCCTGCCGCGATTGTCCCGTTAGCCAGGCGAACTTTCATTGGCTCAGCTGGTGGTGTATTAAAAAAATAGTTATCTTTGTTAAAAAGAGAACATATTTTGACATGTCTCTTTAATATGAAACGTTTTATGAATATCATCTTAAATATGAAATTTAAGTATTACGCATTTGACCAAATATTAATTTATAAAATATGTGATTGACTGAATAGTCATTGTAACGACCTTTTGGTTTTGCTGTGTGTGTGTGTGTGTGCGTGCGTGCGTGCGTGCGTGATGATAAAAATGCATACGGTACCTTTCAAACATCGACAAATCAAACATATCAGGAATTTTTTGAGTTGTGTTTCTCGTTCTTACTTATGTTACAGATGACACCAACTTCCTCCGGGTGAGAGCAGTGATGTGAGTAGGAACCACTGTGAGAGCACTGCTCTAGACTGGTTTCCACCCCACTACAATTCATATCGCTAAATAAAATCCGACCTGAGCCTTGTCCGTATCTCTGCGACCTGACGGCTGCTGATTTAGTTCTGTCAACAAAGACGTTCACAATCTTTTAAAATGATGTATCAATGCAATCATTTGCTATTTTGATATTTGAATGCTGATTGATACGATTTGGTCTATTTACTGATTGTTTAAACTAATTTTCTCCAGGTCGCGCGCCATTATTATGTGTTGTATCGCTAACGTCCACTCGTTATTAAAAAAGAAATTAAAACAAATATAAAGTTTTGGAATACAATGGCGGTGTTGTTATATTTATTTCATGTTGTTTTTAGCATTCAACACTATATTTATTCTTTGTAAAATGTGTTTTGGCATCCTATTTTTGAGTGTCTATAACGAATCAAAAGGATTTACATTGATTTATATGGAAATAATTGCCTTGGTGTCGTCGATTTTAGATTTTGCCGATTATCTTGGAACAGATTACCGACAAAAACCGAGCTTTGACTGCATTTTATTTTGTACGTTACAAACAATGTATTAAAGAAAAGGCAGATAAAAGTTTATAACCAGAGGGTCCGTGAAAGTATCGCGTTACACTCTGATGGTTAATTAAAAATAAAATACTCACATCTTAAAGCCTAACATCGTGCAGACCACTTGAGCGTCCGCTTTTCCGAAGAAGTTGTCACACACTGTTCCCCATTCTCCATCGAAATATACCTCTAGACGTCCCGCCGCCATTGTTCCGTTAACCAGGCGAACTTTCATTGGTTCACCTGGTGGTGTCATGAGAAAAATAGTTATCTTCGTTAAGAGTAGAATGCGACCTGTAGTTCCACCCTAACTACGAGATGAAAACAAAGGTCTGATTTAAAGTTTTATAGTTCTGATCAAATATAGCATTTAGAAACCCATACAATGGCACTTGATAACTGAAACTTTGCGTACTTTCAAACATATCAAAATACTTGATTGGTGACTTTTTTAGCTTTAAAGAGAAGTAATCCATACTAGAATAACACCTAAATGTACCAGTAGTTTCCTCCCTTACGTATTTATTTACGCGACGGTAACTAATAGATGAAAACAAACTTCTGATTTAATGTTCTTTATTCTTACTACTGTTACAGGCCTAAGCAACATCTTCTGAGTAAATGAAGTTACGTGCGTACCACACACCAATAAATCATTTGATGGGACTGTTTTTCATTAAACTACAACCCTACTTAATAATGAAGATTTTTAGTGAAGATTTTTATAGCGCATATTCACACTCATAGAGAGCATGCTCTTAGCGCTTAAAACGGGGAAGAGACGTGGACTCAGTAGATACAAAACAAAGGGGATAAAAGAAAACGACAGTACTGGCGACGAAACAGAAAACAAAAGGCATCAAGTAACAAGAACAAAGAAATATAGTGGTTCTGCCGAGAAAGATGGGTAAAGTAGCAAGAGGGAAGGGGGCGGGGTTAAGAAGGACTAGCATTGTGGACTGTGTTAGGGGTAATGCTCAAGGAAGAGGTGCGTTTTCAGTGCAGATTTAAAAGATTCAATTGTAGGAAGGTGGCGGATATGGAAAGGGAGAGAGTTCCATTGCTTTGCAGCACAATAGCCAAAAGTCCTGTGACCATATGTTGTTGTTCTGGTGACAGGAACAGTTAGGATACGGTCGTCAGACGAAGAGCGTAGTTGTCTGGACGTAGAGTAAGGGATGAGAAGTTCAGAGAAATAGTCAGGACAGGAGCCAGCAAAGAAATTAAAACACAGCACAGACAGTTTGTACTGAATGCGAAGACGGATGGGTAGTCAGTGTAGAAAACAAAGGAGAGGAGTGACATGGTCCGGTTTCCTTGCTCTAAGCACCAGACGCGAAGCAGAGTTCTGTACTCTCTGGAGTCTCTGAAGGAGGTAGTCAGGGCAGCCTGCCAGCAAGGAGTTGCAGTAGTCAAGTCGAGAAAGAACAAACGCACAGACAAGAGTGTTGGTAGCGCGTGTAGAGAGAAAATGACGGATAGCACTGATCTTACGAATCTCATAGTAGGCAGACCGACAGACAGCTGCTACATGTCTATCGAGTGTCATGTCATCAGTGACAATAAAAGGAATACTTCTTAAAATACTTGTTAAAAGGAATGTCGCCTTGACCATGTTGAGTGACACAATGTGTGTGTGTGTGTGTGTGTGTGTGTGGATTGGTCGATGAACGGATGTAGAGACAAAAAAGATGCATATAGATCTTTAGAAACTACAACAACTCAAAAATCTTCATCCTAAAAAGCACTTTATATAATTTTTCGGCTTAACAAAAGTAGAGCGTATGACAGCAAAAGTCTGAAACACCTAGCGTAAATCTTATGAGGGCATCTATCTCGAAGAAAAATTCATTATAGCAGTTTTTTATATATCACAGGGAAAGAACCCTGTACTAGAATTCACATTGTTAATTCCCCTTGCCATTCTTGATTAAAAATTACAATACAATACATCTTTATTGTCTATGTCTGGTCACAACAGAGATAGAAATCGTCCTTTGTTGCTTGGAGCTCCCACAATTAACTGAAGAAAAGAATACATAATAAACTGAAGAGATTACGAACACACCTCATACACTCATGCAGTTACACTCATGCTTAACCCTCTCACACATATGACAGTTAGCAGATGTACATTCTCTTCCTCTCTTACACACACAAACCCACACACATTCAGGCTAGGTACATTTGTTAGTCCTTTTCAAGAGTGCTATTGCGGTCGGTAAGAATGACTTGGCAAATGCACTCTTCTTGGCGACCACTTGCTTCCATCTACGGCCGGAGGGTAACATTTGGAAGTGGCGATGTAGTGGGTGAGAGGGGGCTGTAATGATGCTGACAGCTTTTAACCTCCCAGCCTTGATGTACATATCACCTAAAGGTCTTTGTGGAGAACCAATGATCTTGCTGGCACTCTTGACCACTCTCGTTAAACAAGCTTTATCTTTGACAGAGAGAAGGCCAAACCACACTGACATATTGAATGTTAAGATGCTTTCGATTAGGCTGCGATATACTGACTCAAGGACAGGGCCACTGACACCGAAATTCCTCAATTGCCTCAGCTGTTCTTTCCTGGAAACAATGCTGGTGTTTTCTTTAAAGGATAGTTTGCTGTCTAGCACTGTGTGCCGAGGTACAGAAAACTTTGCACCTGTTCTATTATCTCCTCAATAATTATAAGGGTGTGGGCAAGTTGATGTTTTCTTCTGCCAAGGACCACTTATTTAGTTTTAGAGACATTGAGCACCAGAAAGTTTTCTTTAAACCACGAGTGAAATTTCTGAACCTGGAAGAAATAGCTTGCAAGTGACTTCTCGTCCTTGAGCCGAGCAACCAATGCCATATCGTCTGCAAACTTACTCGGTGATAGGGCACGATTTGAAAATTCCGTCCGGACTTCACTAGTATAAACAGAGAACAGTATCGGGGACAAAACAAACCCCCGTGGGGCTCCGGTATTTATGATCAGAGTGTTCGAGACTGGGGGTGAACACTGCTCAGGCAGCCAAGATGGCAGCATAATTTTGTGCTCCTACTTTTTCAACAAAACTTTTTCTATTTTCAAAACGTTTCGAGCTACAAAATTATTAATGGCGTAGGTTATCCCTACTCCGCTGCCATTCGTACCGGAAAAAAACAATAATATGTGGAAAACAACAACTGAACTGTCCTAAAAACCACTTCGATATATCGTCCGCCTCTTGTTCAACGAAGTGCAAAGTAGTTGAGTCTAGCACGGATTTGAGCCAGGACTTATCGACAGTTACGAGAGAAAGGAAAAAAGATCTGTTGACAAAAGCAAAGAAGAAAGCCCTTCGAAAAAAGGTGACTATATGCCGCATTCTTTTAAGTCAATTAAGAGCCATTTCACTCCTGTAAACAGCAGTACAGCTGCAAACAGGACACAGCCATTACTGAATGAAATGGATAATAGGGTACCCAAACCCTCTGCAGCAGTGACAGTGGAACATGATGCGTTGACGGAAACAGAAATTGAACATACGTGAGACAGAGGTATGGCTTCAGCCAGTATTCTGTTGAATCCAGGAAATGACTTCTCTAAAGAGATCTCTAATATAGACCTAATGATAAAATTGTGTGAGATGTCCAAACAAATCGAAGGAATGTCCACCTCGATCCTTGAACTGCGAGGTGAAATTTTTTATTTGAAAACACAGAAGAGATACACCGACTGGGGAGACCAGGACGACCGCGAAGCCAAGAGTCACGACAACGACAACAAAAGGTACCACGAGCAATAATGGTTCGATTCATTTCAAGAAGAGCCACCGAAGCAGTTTTGCATAACAGGAGGCTCCTAAAAGGATCTGGAATTGTGCTGTCAGAAGATCTAACAAAAGCAAATGTTGCTCTGCTCAGGGTAGCAAGGGAAGACCCGGATGTGGAGAGTGCGTGGTCGTCCAAATGGTGTATTTACATTAAAACAAGGAATTCTGGCAGAATCATGAGGATCAGTTCGGCCAGTGACCTCCCTTCTAGGGGCGGCGACCTCCTAATGTCCTCAACTCCTGTTCACTTATCAACTACGAATAAGCGATGGACATTAACCGAAAGACATTCCTCCTAGTAAAGACGAGTAACATTTGGATATATAACTCAGTCCGATAATACATCAACAACCGAAATCGTTGACTTCTTCGCCTTGCGACCTCAGATTATCACCCACCGCAAGGGATGCTACTCATAGGTTCATCGAACGTATGGTACGAGCTTCGTCATTTCTCTTGCAGTAATGTGAGGAGGTAATAGATTTTCTTCCACTAAATAGACTTTTCTGCAACATCTGTAATAGTCTATACATTACTTAAAATTTCGCTTTCAGTTTTGAGAGTTGTTCCTACAGAAAGATATCAATAATACTAAATTCCGGTGCCCACGGCAGAGCGGATGCTCATATCAGGTACCTTTATTATGACTTGCCGTTCTTGTCCATCCAGTTTGTCATATGTCAAGACTAATATGTTAATGTATGGTCAATGTGTAATGTTATTTTCCTTAGTTATGTTAGCAGTTACTTTGTCAATGATTGTAGTGTTTTGTACTGTTGTCTTTGAAAGCTCAACAAGTCTTTTAACTGACTGTTTGCAACCAGTTACCCTCACATACTTGCCTACTCCATACTGTTATAACTTTAACACATATGTATCTCTAGACCACTTATTTTGTTATACTGGTGTCATATTTTACACTATTATGTTAGCATCCCATGTAAAACAATTATGTGATTTATGCCCAACCTAACTCCAATGATAAATGAGGAGTCTTTTAGGACTAGTACTTTTAATGTAAATGGATTAAGTAATAGCAGCAAGGGAAAAGATATATTCAACTTTCGAAGACAAATGAATCATAATATTTATTTTCCTCAAGAAACACACTTGAAAGAGCCTCTAGAGAGTTTTGTGCGTGCCAACTGGGGATACAACTTATGGCTTGCAGGTGCTGATTCCAATAAAAATGGTGTTGCAATATTATTCAATAATAACTTTGAATATAAATTATACAATGTTATCAGGGATCCAAAGGGATGTTTTATAATACTGGACACAGTGTTCTTAAAGAAAAGAATATCACTAGTTAATTTATATAGACCAAGTGACAATGACAACCCCAACTTTTTTATATCATAGAGAATCATCTCGAAAAAATTGGAAATGAGATTATTATACTAGGTGGAGACTGGAATGGTATATTAAGTATGAAAATTGATGCCCGCAACTATGCTTCTGTCATAAACCGACCAAAAACAAGAGCAAAATTAAAAAATGTAATGACTAAATGGGGCCTAACTGATATTTATAGAGAACTGTACCCAAAAAAGCATGAATTTACATGGCAAAGATTTAATTCAATTAAACAAGGCCGACTTGACTACTTTCTGCTCTCCCATGATATAATACATGAAGTAAATGGGTGCAAAACTACAACGGGCTACAGGTCAGACCATTCGATAGTAACCTTGCTACTTAAGCAGGAACAATTTAGAGATAGGCCCTTTTGGAAATTTAACAATTCTTTGTTAAGGGATATAAAGTATATTGAAAAAATTAAAAAGCTGATAAATAATATTAAACAACAATATGCAATCCCAATATACAACTCTGAGAGACTTCACTTAATCCCATCAGATGAACTCAAACATATAGAGTATGGTCACTCATCGGCAAAGGTAATCAAGCTGTGAAATCAATACTCTTACAAAACGCAGCCCAACCCACAGCAATCTCTAAGTGGAATTTTAAATTTGATTATCTAGACTGGAAAGAAGTTTTTTTGTTGCCCTATAAAACTACCCTAGACACCCAGTTAAGATGGTTCCAAACAAGGTTATTGCACAGGATTCTTCCAACACAGAAATATCTTTCAAGTTGTAAAGTAGCTGATTCTCCTAGGTGCCGCCTATGTAATGACGAGTTAGAGACCATAGAACATCTTTTTTGGCATTGCCAGATCACCCAGAGATTCTGGAAAGAACTTATAGACCTTTTACACCATACGTCCACACACACAAAGACAGTTACATAAACTGAAGAACTCATTCTCTTTGGTATGGCTCCAAAAATACTAACAGATAAAGTACTGGACATTATTATACTTTCAGCCAAGTTCTTTATCTATAAGAGCACTCTCCAGAATCTAATCCCTGTAGCCCAGAACTTTAAATACCACCTAAAGCACAGAGTTTTGACAGAAAAAGCTGCTTTTCATAAGCTAAACAGACAAAAGAAATTTAATCAACAGTGGCTTTTGTATCAAAACCTTGTAACATGATCTTAGATACTTTTAAATGAAAGGCAATCTGACAACTGACTGTTTCTTAAACTGATTGTTTTAAAGAACTTTACATGTGGTAACTGAATTTGGTTTCAAAGCTCTCAGACTAAAAGAAGACATGGGGTAGTTTTTGGTCTCCTAAATGCTACACATGCCTCTTTTAATGGCAGTCAATTTTTTCTTCTGAGCAATCCAAGGGTCAATTGTGCAAAAAAAATGATTTCAGTTGGTGTTAATCTCTACAAGAATGTTGCTGCTCTCGTTGGACTAATCAGTTCTATGTAAATGCTTTTTCCCTTTAAAACGGATCATGGCAGCTTGTTTGTACTATTATTGATGAAACTATTAGATTTATTATGAAGTATTTAGAACATTAACTTATAAAGTGTATAATGCTAAAGATTAATCCAAAAGATTAAATAGAATGGGGTAGATTTAAAGATATGGACCTTACTGCTTTGGACAATGTGAATTTGTATAAGAACCTGTTTATAGAAGAGTGATGGTGACATACTTCATGTAATGTAATTTTATTTGTGCATTGTATGCGAGCAAAGGTAGAAAAAATGAGGAATGAGGGAAGATGATGCAAAAGGATGTTACATCAATTTGCATGTATTGTGTGTGTGTGTGTGTGTGCTTTGTTTCTTTTTGTTGTCTATGTGCTTTTTTGTTTTTTCTGTTTATTGTCTATGTGAGAGCGTTGTTTGTGCTATTGCATTGCTGTAATATACTGTGACATGAAATAAAACTTATGGGAAAATAAATCTAAATTACTAAGAAGTTTAAAATAAAATAAATAAATAAATTAAACACAATTTTACTTGAAATAGACTAAAAAGTGTTAAATAATGTTTTATTTAGGTCTCGAGATTTTCTTTGTTACATATAAAAGGTCCTGAGGCACTCTCGGAACTTGGAACACTTTGGTGAGCCCCTTACACTTTTTTATTTTCTGTTATTTGGATTAAAGAAAATGCGAAAAACCCAAAAAATTACTCTATTAATACATTTTAAACAAAGGTGTGTGTTTTTTTTTTACTCATTTTATTCAATGGGAGGTTTACAAACTTGTCATGGTCTGGTTGAGACTTTGTCTTGACCCCCTTTTATAGATTCTTTTCTATTTATAGCCAACAGTACTCTTCCCGAACAGGGTTGTTCTGCCACTCAAAGCTGTTTCTGGATAGCAGTATTGTCTTAATCAAAATTTAGTCGCCTCTTATTCCGATTACTTAGCAAGAAGCAGGCAAAGTCTGTGAATCTTAACCTACACCCTTGTAGATACCAAAGCCGCTTTTGTTCGCTGAGCAGCTGTGGCAAGGTACCAGGCCATATAAAGACTGGGACGGGTTTGCGTATTTCGATAGCTGCCTAAAATGTCAGCAGGCGAAACGTAAGCTCTACAGGGAATGATGTAACTCCCACCCACAGTTGTAAGATGGTACTGGCAACCGCAGCCTCCATTCTACGGCTAATTCTAAGTAGAATTAATTTAGAGAGAGTGGAAAACTTCATCTAACAAAGATGTGTGAGGAGATGTGTGCGTACCATACCTGAAGATGGCAGCAAAGAATATTGAAACTACAAAGTGAAAGGATAAAATCATCTGATAATCAAAGAAAGAAATGAGCAATGGAGAGGAAGCAGAAAAGGAGATGCCATTTTTTCGACTTCTGTTCCTATATTAATGTAGTGATCTGAGCTGAAGCAGAATGCAACAGGCTGGAGAGTTAAATTAATTTTCTTTTAAGGACTTTACAAAAGAAACATTAATTTACATTTGCTACACAGTATTAACGATTCTGTTGAAAACGACTGGTATTTAAACAGCGTCTTTTACTATTTTGGAGTTCTGTAGCAATTTATTTTATACAATCCTTAATTTAATTTTTGGTGATGTGGCAGAAAAGGGGACCAATATATATATATGTCTGAATGAGCTAGAAATTTGTTTATTTTGGTAAGCCTTTAAAACAAGTCACGGTTAAAGGCTGTGAAGTATGAAGTCACATGGAGTCGATAATTGTTAATGCAAACTAAATCTACCCAGTAATAATCCACACTTTTTTTCTTTTTACTTACCCAGGCTTGGTATCAGGAAGATAGACAGGAGATAAGAGCTGAAAACTCTGCACATCATGCTGCTTGTCACAACGTAGGATACTGTGTAATAAATGACAAGACAATGAGAGAGACCGTTATGTCTCGAGGAAGTCATCAAAAAGCCTCACTTGGTGGTATAACGAATTTCATTGATTGGCAGTCCTTTCTCTTTGCGTGTGTGTGTGTGTGTGTGTGTGTGTGCGCGCGTGCAAGTGAAAGCGTCATCGATTACTCTCACGTGTGCCTGTCACCCAATCCAAACTTTACATTTGTGAAATGATATAATACTTCTCATTCCTAAATTTGGCGCAGGAGTTTTTATATTTCAGTCCCAGAAGTGTAACAACTTAAAGATTTATTGAGAAACAATATATGAAGATTCAAATATATATATAACATTATGTTATAAGTGTATGCATACATATATAAATACAATGTACAGACGAGTACTTAATACACGAATTAAAAAGTAAAAAAGTGAAATGTCAATTTAGCTTTCAAAACAAACAGTTTATGTAAAATCGTGTCTAAAGCACATCTCTATTAGAAACACCCTTGTTTGTGAAGGAAACAGACTGGCCTTAAATAATGGCAGAGGGGGTACTATTTGACAAGAAACTGTTTTTTGTCTTATTCCTTTGTCCTCAATGCCTCCAGCTGCTAACTGTTGCTAACAGAAATCGTGATTCATAATTCTAGCCCGTATTATGAGAAAGAGAGAAGAGAGAAAGATTGAAGGGACCTAAATGGGGTAGCTTAGTGCAAGAAGGGTAGTCATAAATCTATTCCACTTAAAACACAGTCAGATGAGATTAGCAGGGCAGGGCAAGGAAGGACAGGGAAGATAGTTTTAACTCACACACTCTTGTAAAATCCCAACCTTTCTAAGCGGTTGCAGGCATTTCATGAGTAGGTTAAGCTTCCTGTTTGATTTTACTTTGTATTCAAAAATATTTTTACACTGAACTGTACTGTAAGATTATATCTGTGAATTGAGTCCTGACACAGACAACGACAACAATTGCTAGTTTTATGTAAGAACAGGCTTATTATTTAAATTTTAAGTTACGAAAACAAAGTTAGGCCCAAATGGGGGAGAGTGGATGGCAATATAATTTGTCTTGCTCCTAGGGAGTAGCGCAGCCTCGCGACGCCCCTGAGGACAACGCGTTTGTCTACACTTTTACTTTTAATACCTAAGTTTTTTTTATTAATAAATCTTACTATAAACAAAAGATGAATAAAAACATTTCATATTCCATCTTCTAAAACGGAGATTTTACAGACTTGCTTATGCAAGCGTTATGCATATCTTGAAGAACCCATTTATTTAAATATCAAATTCTTAGTAAGAGATACAAAAGCCGGGATCTGACTTCAGTTGTTATTTTTTGACTTTTTGTTATTTATTAAAAATAAAAACATGCATTATTTGGTCAAAATATAATTAGATTTCACATTGGTAAAAAGACTAAAAAGATTATCCTTATCTCCTTTTTCTTCTTTGTGAATATAAAAACAAGGAAGGAGAGAAGAAGATTCTTTAGTTTCAGCGCTTTAATTTGGATTTTCATTTTTTAGGTTGCAGAAAGCAAACGTTTATTATATGAATTGAATTGTGTTGAATTAGGAAGAAGGAAGACCTGCAGTGTCTTTGCCTGTACTGTTATAATCTCATGTGCTATTTCAAGGAGATATTAGGAAGATCAAAGGAAATATTGTCTGTTGTGCAGTGACGATAACGTGCACCTAAGGGAAGTACGGCGGTTTTCATTTAAACAGTTTAGGTTTCTAATGCGACTGTACTCGTACTCTATCTTGCAAACTATTAGGTTTACGGTAGGGTGTCAAGCCTTGTCTGTCTTCCCAAACTTTAAGTTACTTTATTACTGTTTAAGTTAGTGGCATTTGTAATAAGCCGCCGAAGGTCAGAAGGTTTAGTAGAAAACGGAAATCACCCTTCAGCTAACAGTATCTACGATGCAGCTTTGCCAAATCGTCAGCTCTTTTGAGAAGTGTACAACAGGAGAACACCTCACAGAATGAATTTTCCCGTGAAAGTGCAAATTTTAGCTCAATTTGAGCTTTTGTGACTGAGACATATCCCTGTGTCAAAGTTTAAAAAACTACTTGGTCAAAATCTACAATGTCGGGAAGCCCCAAATCAAACACTTGACGTGTCTGGGTAGAAGTTTTATATTCATCTTATTTTTCTATCTCTTTCTCTAACTAACTGTAACTATGGTCTTTAATGAGTGAGTCGGGAAGTAATCATGACAACATTGGAAAGTTTATGTTTTCGCTGTGGAAAAATATTGTCATTGTCATTTTCAATTTTTAAAATGTCCAGTAATATTTTTTTAGATGAACGTTTCAGACTATACTGATGCGAATTGGACTGTGACAATACTTTTGTGATTAGATGGTAAACAGACTTTCATTTTTCATTTCTTTTTTTCTTTTTTCTGGGTGGGGATGGGTGGTAACGGGACAAATTTCCACACAAATGGGCGAGTGGTGTTTGTGACTTTACCTAATTTACTTTCATGGTTTATAACTGTAAAAAAGTGTAGTTTAGCATGTAAATAAAACAATAGCGACACTGAATGGCGTGTCTGATATAAAATATATAGCCACTGCTGATTGCAGAAATTGTGTTTCAACCTGCACACATTAGTGTCCAAGTAGGCTACAGATTGGTATGGAATGTGTAGATGTGCATGTGCAAAATAAATTAAGATCACAATGCTTATAAAGTAGAATCTATAAGTGAGATAAACATTTGGTTTAAACATTTTTAAAACACATTTTGGTTACAACAAATTATAAACATTTTGATTTTAATAGAACTAAAGAAACATGTACCAAAGTAATTTCTTGTTGCAATAAGCTTTTAGATTGAGTTAAAGCTTTCTTGATTCATTTGGTGTGTGGATTTATCACTGTCAGCGCTGTTCATAGCAAGATATCAAGAAGGCAACCAGAAGACTATAGGAAGTCTAACGGGCGTTGTGCGAAGTGGATTTTGTGCCAATAAAGACTCAGGGGGAAGTAATGCCAGGCTAACGGGCTTATCTGTATATCTATATTAATTATGTATGTCCTTGCCTGTATTCGTCACAGTATCAGAGCTTATCTGAAGTCACCTAAATGTCACTGACAGTTCTCACACAATCACGGCTAGATTCTTGTCAATAGTTCGTCAAGAGTTCGACACCGGCCAGTCAAGAAACAATAGCACGACTTAAGGATAAAATAAATCAGATAAATGCCAGACCTCAATGTCAATATTGATCATGAAGCTCCGACCTCCACTGAGGTATGGAGTGAAGACAATGAGTTTTACAAACAGATGGAAATATTCATAAAGAGAGGACAAAGAAAGGACATTCTAGTTTTAATTTGTTATTGAACCTTTACCAGATTTTAGCTGAGAGATAAACATTTGGTTAGGTCATTTTGTTTACAAAATGTCTCAGGATGCGACTTCCTCACATTTACGCTTAATTGCTTGGTTACGTACACAGTGATGTTTCTATTACATGATTCTAAACATGATGTATTATGTCATGTATGTTTATCACCAAATGCGAATTTTACGTTAGTATAATGATATGATTATTGTCATCCCGAAATGTGGCACAGAAGCTTCCAAAAATCGTCCTAAAAAGTGTGAAATACACTCATAACTTTGTTGAGAACCATTTTAACCGACGTCGGTTCGAACACACATTATATATATATATATATATCACATTGTGTTCTATGCGTTGTACAGACACGAACTATGAACTTAATAACTTAAAGAAAAAGGGAAGTTCGCTTACAAGCTTTGCTTACTTGATACATATTGACGATCGTAACCATTTGGGTAATTGGTTAACGGATCAAGATCCTTAAACATAAACTGTGTTTTCTTTTAAGTGGTGATAAGGTTGTATAATACAGAGTGGATGAGAACGAGTGTAAGAGTGTGCTTTAATAATGTTTACTACTCGTCTGGATAAACAGGGGAATACCCAATATATTTTTTGTATTGTGACCAGTGGTTTTTTGCATCTTGTTACCTGTCGGGGGGGATGGGGATAGTTTTGGAAAAGAAAGAAGCAGGAAGAAAGACATGGGCATAATTAGTGAGCAAGCAAGAAGCCCATTGACAGGTACTTGTCTCTTGTTATTGAAAGAACACGTGTGGACGCGTTTGTGTATTGGTGCTATGTATGGCTAGTCCTTGAAAATTATGTTGAAAGAATCTCTTTGCTTTCATTACTATAATCTCATGCGCTACTCGAAGGAGATATCAGGAAGTTAACAGGAAATATTGTCTGTTGTGCAGTGACGATAACGTGAGGGAAGTAAGGCGGCTTTCCGTTGAAAGTGTTGCTGTGTACGTGCGACTGTAGTAAGACTCTTTTGCAGACTCTTAGGGCTTAATGTAGCGTGGCAAACCTCGTCTGTCCTACTAAATGTTACTTTATTGCTATTTCATTAGTGGACGCAAAAAGGAAATATTTAAAATCATGAATAACATACTGAAAAATTGCATACGCACAAGTATGTTGTCGGAAAGCATTGAGGTAGTCTTATAATGCCAGTTTTGTAAAAAAAAAAATGCTGCGCAAAGTGATGCATTGCCCGATTACAATAATTGCAGAGGACCCATGACATTTCATTTGAATAAACCTTACTGCTGCTACCTATTCAAGTTGAACGTTAGTTTTCAATCGTCGCGCTTTGGTCGCATGCTTACCGGATTGATTATTAAACACTCATTTATTCAGATTTAATAATTTTGATAGATTGTCCTTGCAGCCTATCATAGCACCACAGCTGCCCATTTCGACATTGTCAGTGTGGAAAAAGAAAACCTTTTGTTCTGAAAGTTTAAGGACAACGCCATGAAGAGAACGTTAAGTACCATTGGCAAATTTAAGTAAAACTGTCTACATCTTGGAAAGACTAAACATCTAATAGTAATTGAGAATGACTCATACAACAATCCTCACTAGGCGTGCGATGCCTTTGGGTATAAGGACTGATGTGTATCCCGTAAACGCGACCCCTGTGTGGTGAAACTTTTACCCACTCAACACCTTCTAAAGCTAACACAAACACTCTCACTGCCTTGACAAAGATAATGACTAAGGGAATCATTCAACAATAATCTGATGCTAACACGACACTCCTGGACAATAGATTTTTACGATAAAAGTACCTACCAAGGATAAATATACAAGTGTTGGCGACCAGGTTGTTCCATTGTCTGACGTGTACCGGCCGCGATCTCTTTTGGTGAGGAGCTACCTAATGTATAAGCCTAGAGAGCCTACAGATACTCAAAACTTCATCGGTGATCGCTGGAGGACCTGATCATCAGCGTCTATATGCCCCAGTGTCAAGCTCCAGAAAGGTATCAGTAAAAAGGTGGTTACTCAAGCATAAGTCCGTTTTCTGGGGCGTGGAACGTTTGGAGAAAATACCAGTGCTCAAGGTAAAATGACTTGCTCTTAGCTAGAAGAGTATCAGTTGAACAATGTGGGATTGACACACGTCAGGTGACCAGGCCTTGGAAAGACACTAATTAACGAAAGCCACAAGCTGTGGTACAGCATGATGTAGGATTTCTCGTCCTAAGAGAAGTTATCATGATTGTTGAAGCTCAGACTTCCCCTTAGGTAGGAAGTGGGCATGATGAGTTTTACAAACAGATGAAAATTGCCATAAAGGGAGGACAAGGAAGGGACATTCTAGTCGTAACTGGTTACTGCAACTCCAGGACTTGAACGGACACTTACCAGGAATGAACAATAACGCTATTGCCTATGTGAAAGTAGTGAAAGGGGTCTCCGACATATAGACTTAACACTAAACCAGCACTTCTTTTCACAAATATTTCCGCTTTTATATTTCAACAATCAAAACTAAGGTACTATTCATGTTTTTTTATAACAATATATTAGCATTTTTGTTTTATTTCAAGGAACGTATCATAGTATGTTGAGATATGCTGTTTGATTATGTTAAAGGAAGGTTGCTTGGATTATTTATCGCTGTTCGTAGGGACATGTCAATAAGGCAAGAGGAAGTCTATAGGAAGTCTAATGGCCATTATCGGAGGTAGATAATGTGTGGATAAAGACTTAGGGGGAAGTAATGTCAGGATTAAGGTTTTCATGTCTTTCTGTATTAATTCTGTGTGCGTGCGTATGTGCGTCACAACATCCGAACTCAGTTCCATCTACAATCATTATCTCCTTTGCAGTGGTCTCACAATCACGACTAGCTTCTAACCACTTGTTCGTCCAGAGGTGGACAACAAACGAGACATTTTTCTGTCTTTCACCAGATTTTAGCTCTGACATAAACATTTGCTTAGAACATTTTTGACATTTTTGGTTACATTAATTTATCAGCAATTATATTTTAGTGGAGCTAAAGAAACATGGATCAAATTAATTGCTTGTTGCAATAAACTTCAAGGCTACTTCGGCCATTTGGTGTTTGTTTATAGCTCTAATCTCAGTTTGTAGAAAGATGTCAGTAAGGCAAGAGGAAGTCTATAGGAAGTTTGCGAAGTCGATAGTTTGTGGATAAAGACTCAGGAGGAAGAAATGTCAGGCTTCAGATTTTTTATGTTTGTCTGTATTATGTGCGTGCATGTGTGTCACAGCATCAGAACTCAGTTTCATCTACTAGCGCCTCCGCTGTTACCTGACCCTAACAGCGCTGACATTCACGTCTACCATCGCCGGCAGTTAGTTAACAATGAGCAGCAAGACTGAATATGAAAATATAATGTAAAGGTTGTAAAATGCGAAAATAAAAAAACAAGCGGGATATATTGATTTGTTTGAAAGCAAATTTAGCGTAGACATAAACTTAAAAATTCATGCAATTCAATTCAGGTCGATCGAGCTGAGACAGTCTCTGTCGTATCGTAGATTTTCTTGCCGTGTGACTTGTTTCATTTCCAAAATGTGAATAATTATACAAGATATATTTTTACTTCTTCGCAAGTAACTATGTAAAAAGTATATATCTCTTTTGTAACTTGAAAAGAATTCGCAGATTGCACACACCAAAACCTTTAAATTCTTTCATAGTTGTCCAGTATTCAAAGAAACACCGCCTTTCCATTCACACCTACACTTGTACACACACACATACACACACCTATCTATATAAATATATATAAAACAAACACATTAAATTCTTTTGAACAACATCATAACCACTACTAAATGGCATAAATAAATAAGGGAATCCCTGTTGTACGGTTGAGCATATCACGTGACCTAACCTACAACGTCAGAGTCTACGGCTTCGAGGGTTGGTGAATATAGTCTTGTAGCCCAACAGTGCTAGCATTCATCGGTAGATAGGAAGATAGTACTGTCCAACTTATGGAACAATGGACAGGTAGAAATCTTGATATCAGTAGGAAATCATAGGTATGTAGGCTAATGAACCGTCGCAGGAGGGACAACAGAAAGTCGACCTGCTGACGTTGGGGGGAGCTGGGGGATCCAAGTCTGTTTATAAACAGACGACGGCCTAGGGTTTCAATAAACCGTGTCACATGTCAGCTGAACAGTAATAACTAAAGACCACCGCTAAGAATTTTCCCGTATTCACTTTCATCTGCCACGAAATCCACCGGTTACTGAAAAAGACGGTCAACACAGGTCTGTCACGTTCACGAAGGGCGAGTACATTGATTCACTTCCAATGAACACATTCATTTGGCGATTATTGACATGTATGAATGTTCTTAAAAACCCTATCTGGTGGAGGAACCTGTAGTTTGTATGTTACTCTTAATCCTTCAGATCTTCGAAATGTAAGTTATGCTTTTCAAATGCCAGATGCTGGCTAGAGCTCTAACTTAATTTTCTTCAATATTTCTTTGCGAAAACATCTACAAGATGTAAACAACCGTACAATCACTGAAATTCACGGTCATTTTACTTTTATTTTAAAAATAGATCAATCTACATAAAGCGCCTTTAGTTCTGAATATTCTTCACCCTTCTACATTGCAAAGAATTTAAAATTTAAACTACTTTGATCAGATCCAATTTGAGGACCGCGGAAATTTACGTCTTTTCTGTACAACGAAGGCTCTGTACCTGTGTCCATCACGAGCTCTGTTGCTTAAATCACAGCCCGAGGTTCTTTCACAGAGATCTTAATAATTGGAAACTGACTGAGGTCCTGACTGGTAAGCATTTGTTTACAACAATATAAGAAAAATGGCTCCTTAAAAAAATGATGAGGTTTGTATTAGAAGCAATACAGTGTTTCCTCGCTACATCGCGGTTTGTTTGTCACGGACTTGTTGTTTCACGGGTTTTCTTTCGGTGTACACAGCTACCCATATCTCAGCTCTTCCATTTCACATTCGCATCCGACTGTCGCGTGTGAGTAGCTTTCATCTGCGGTGTTGTGAACACTGTTTTTGAAATTTTCGTTACCCAAACATTTTGCAGCTTCTTCGTTACGTATCTAGGTTTAAGAGTTTAAAACAGTTTTATGAACATATAAGTAGATTTTTTAAAGGTACATGTACTACATGGGAATGGGAAATGGTTATGTATAAAAGTGTGGGGAGTGCTTAGAAAGACTCAAATGTATGTATTTCTTAACGTGTACAATTTATTGATTTAGTATTTTATCAGAGCAGTCTCAGCTAGCCAACTATTTTTTAAACACGGTGTCACTTGTGAGAGGAACTCTCTTAAGGTAACATACGGATTGGCTGACTTGTAAAGTACTGAAGAGCGCCGTGATGTGAAGATTTCAGCCACACAGTTGAGGTGGTTGATGCCGATGCAGAAGTTTGTGGAGTTTGCATTTTCCATACTGTAGGTAATTAAGCTGCATCTAGTTAATTGAATTTAATTCTTAAAATTATACTTTGAAAATTGTGAAAAGAGTAAATTTGTCACTTAGGATCTGTAGCTGAAAATATCGGTCTGATGTAACAAGTTTGCCACAGTGGGAGATCATTTAAGATTTGAGAGCTTTAACTTATTACGAGGTGTGGTGATATATCGAGTGATGCATCCCTTTTTCGAGTTAAAAAAAATACCTGGTAAGTTCAAAAACAAAAACTAGACCGCGATTGAGTAGAAGAGAAAAACAGATTTATATATGTTTCACTATTTTATCTCCTTCTCTATCTGCCTGTAACTGAAGTCAACACTGAGTGCGAAGAATCTTTTTTTTTATTTCAAATTTTGACTAACATTGCAGACTTCTAGAGGCAGATCAGAGTTTATGAAACTGAAAAGTCCCCCCTACTAGCGTTCATATTAGAAAAGATAACACGGGATCAGCCACAATAAGACTTTAGTTCGCGATTTTACCCTGCACGAGACGAGAACAGGATGCAGGTGCTGCAGCTTGACCTCCGTTTACAGACAAAGCTGATCTCTACAAATGTCACACGACTTGCAGCTGACCAAGAGCAGGGAGTAGATGCAGGTTGGAGAGAAACAAATAGGTGTCAGTGGTACACGGTGCTTAACACAAGTGATCCCGCTACAAGGAAATGAATGTTGGCGGAACAGCTTATAGCATTTCATTCGAATGTTTAGTTAAAAAAAAAACATAGCAAGGAGGCTACAATGGCATTCATTTTGTTGTTTCTAAAGTGTACAACTTAAAAATAGAAAAAAATAACAGAAAGGGTGTATGAAAGATTGGCAAGAAGCTATCGCTGCTTCATACTCCATAAATATTCTTAATATTTCCAACAGTAGAAACGCGTCGATGTCGATGTTCTTTTATATAAGCTGCTAACTAGCCAGTAAATTTACGAGAGGAATACTCTGTCTAAGGAGAGTTATACTCAAATTCAGTTAATTCATAAGCATGCGAACTACTGACATTTCCATGATATTGGTATTCTAATCCTCACACATCTCTATCTGAAGTTATCACATCTCAGGCTGGCTCTTCATCATATGTAGCTAATCACTGGATAACTTCTCCGTAATGGAGAACTCAAGAAAAAAGCAGAAAGAGAAATTCTGCTCACATTCATAATAATTTAACGAATGAAAAGTTGATATTGTCTTTCTTTGAAGCACGAACAGGTTTCGAAAAAGGTTTCCATAATTTTTTGGAAATAATCAAGAATAATAAAATAGCACTGATGACAAAGATCACAAGCAAGACTTTGATGTGTTTGTTTTTAAAACCAATCTGCACTTGTGGTTTGTATTTTTTTCCCTCTGGCGAATTGCGTCGCGTGACCGCGAAGCCGATTTGCTGACGTCCACGCTGGCCTCGGAAACTCAAATATCCTGGCGTACACTCCTGTCACATTGTAAACAGCAGTGAAATGAGAGTTTTTATCCTGCTTTGACATTGTCACTCTTCTCCTCTACTTCTTTGGTATGTAATATCTCTATCCTTTTTTCCTCTGTCTGTCTGTCTGTCTGTCTGTCTGTCTGTCTGTCTGTCTGTCTGTCTGTCTTTTATTGAAGACTCAATCCTTATAGAAGTCAGAGATCTTCTCTTTGTTATTGTTGCGAGAAAGAAACGTGACGAGCAATTTCTCCGAATTTGTTCATGACACTCACTGTTCTTAGTCTACATACGTTTTCTGAAGGCTGTGTTATTAGCTACAAAATAAACAGAAGTATAACAATACAATATTTGAACAATGATACTCCATATGCTTAAAAGTCCCATCATCGTCAGAAGAGGAATCAACTACTATCACAAGATCAAGTAAAACGACTCACTAGAACTAATTCATCGATTTCACATAAAACAGTAAATGGCCTCCCTGGGGAAATGCACCATAAATAGAATTCATAAAACGTTACAGTATGTGTACTGTATTATAGTGGGTTACATGGATGTCAAAGACTTCATGTGTCAGACTAAAGAAT
The DNA here is from genome assembly GCA_004794655.1 of Marisa cornuarietis. Lineage (NCBI taxonomy): Eukaryota > Metazoa > Mollusca > Gastropoda > Architaenioglossa > Ampullariidae > Marisa > Marisa cornuarietis. Next base: position 2,479,875 of record SMMW01000636.1, read on the forward strand.
TTACAGCCTTGTCATTGGTGTCTAGTGCGGTCAGTGGATGTTCAACAAATTTGTTAGTGTTATTTCCTTTTCAGGCTGGGCACTGAATCTTAATCTTGATAGTATAAGGATGCGTTGTCAATCCTGGAGCTGTATTTTTGTTAGTGCGGAAATACGAACTCACCATGGGCATGTATAAAATAGGAAAGATTAGGGGAAACTCAATATAAACTTGAAGATACAAAAGCGAAGATGCGTGTATCTGTAGATCTTCTTCTTCTGGTACTAAATAAGCGGTTAGTGAAATGTTCTAGCTATCAGCCACAGAAAATCTGTCAATTATTGTTTCTCATGTGCCCCATTAAGCAAGAAAACACAAAAACATTTGAAAGCTGGCTTAAATAAAATAATTGCCATTCCAGAAAGCTAGTTACGTTTTTAATAACTGCAAAACTGTTCACCATACTGTAATTTTCAAACACTATTCACTTAAGTGTCCGGGGACTAAGTGTCCGGTCACAGACAATTAGGACGACATGGACGGCACAAGTGTTTTTAGTTTGATTCCATTTTATATGACTCGCTGAACTTGTAGTTTGCATCCTCCTCCTTCCTGCTGATGAGTTACATCAAGTGACTCAGAAAACGTTTTGTGGACGACCAGACTGATCTTGTGAAGTCAGAAATAATGGTTACATACCTGTCACACAACAGAAAAATAAAAAAATAAAAGGTAACTTAACATCTTTGTAAAGTGATGTGCTAGTCTATCGGTGCGTCTCCTATATATATATATATATATCTTCGTGTTACTCTCTTCACTCTGCATCTCCCTCACTCAGTTTTTTCTGTTAATATTAAGGTTCGTCTATCTTTCTGTTTGTCGCTTCATCACTACTTCAAATATTGCAGCAGAGGCACTATTTCCAACTCCTCGGTTGATTCTTTATAAGCTGACGGCGCGATCAGCGGGTACTGGCGGTGTAAGACATCCGGGCACCCAGTTGTCTGGCTATTAGTTCCGCAACGTGACACCCACACTTCTTGATCTAGTAAAATCTTTTTCAAATTCTTCCACCAGCAAAGTACACACCAGTTTCTTAGCAATACGATGTGATTTCGTACGCTTTATAGTGACATCTCCAGTATAGGCACATTATATTATCTTATCACATGTGAATTTGTTGCGACAGAATAATGAGATAATATGAGAACAATAAAAAGTCTTATGGTTTTTTTTTAAAAAGACAAGTTAAATGTTTCCTTCACATCATTTGTTGATTTTTCTGGTGAGTTGCGTCACGTGACTGATAAGACGATTTCCTGACGTTGACATTGATCTTGTGAGTAAAGTTAACCTTGTGTACATACCTGTCATTCACTGTGAACAGCAGTTAAATGCAGTTTAAACACCTCCCTCTCGCCATTTTTCCTCTATCTGTCTGTCTGTCTGTCTTTTTTTCTCTTTCAAATATTTAAATATTGAAGCATTAATCGTTCTTCCTTCTATGTATTCCTTTAAACTTCTTGGTTAATACTGACTGTGCACACAGCTTCATCAGTGATGACAAGCAGTCTAAGCTGTAAGAAATCGAGGTTCCCAGTTGTCTAATGAAATTTACATCCACACTTTCTAATCTGCAAGAAGGTCATGTAGACTGCTATTATCAAAATAAAATACAAAAACAACCAAACAAATTTAAAGATAAAAAGTAATTTCATTGGCAAAAGCACAAAAGTTATCTCGTTTAAAGCAGCGAAGTGGAAAAAGCAAACATGCGCACAACCACAAAAAGCTAATGTAACCATACCTTAGTGGTTTCGCAGTTCGACTCAGGAAGAACTTCGGTTTTAATGAGTACTGTCGTCTCTGTGCGGTGAATATTTTTTCTGACCACCCAACACCCTGTGGTAAAGGTAGCCTTTCTTCACGTGTCCATGCTCTAGACTCAGGAAACACTTGCGCTTTTTTATCACCTTTGTCTCTGACCTTTACCAACTTTAGCTATGTGGAACTTCTAGTAAGCCGACAGTTGTCAGAGGTTGTGCATTTCTTAAAACGAAATATGTTGTCTTTCCCTACTAGACACTACATTAAATCTTTAAGAGCCAGGCGCTGTGTTTGAAGTTAACGAGAGTCAGGGTTGGGACATATAAACGTGTGCGACAACTTGAGCGGAATATGTTTGTGACATTTACTCTTAAAGTTTTTTGCGTGTAGACAGCTCATGTAGACTGTCTTAATAACAAAAATGTAAACAGAAGTAGAAGGAAATAAAATATTTGAACAATGAAAGTAGTACTTAGAAGTCACCACTGTCAGAAGAATAATATATTGTTGCATTTCGGACTCCGTATGATCCATCAATGCTTCCAGACGTTTTTGCAGAAACATTAGTCCACGAACACTAGTTTAAAATATCAATTAACACCTTGGTGATATTTATACATAACGGATTGACAAGGAGTCTAAATGCCTACACACGCTAGGACTAAAGTGTCTCGCAAACATTTAAAAAAAGAAACCTTCTTCTGTGCCGGGATAAACTGCGTTGTCAATCGATAAGTGAGTACAAAGAACTGCCACTTAACTCTCCTATGAAATTCATAAAATGTTCATCAAGGCTCAATTCTTTAATTTATTTTTATTAAAATCTGCAAACTCAGTAAAATCTCTGTAAAAGGAAACAATGTTTGCGAGTTATTGGTGTAGTCGGTTAAGTTTCTCTTCAAATGACTGGCAACAGAACAACAGACTGATTCCTCAGATCTGCTTTTGTTGTAAACTACATCACGTGACCCAGAAAACAAACTGATAAGATAAGATAATACTTAATTTGTCCCAGAGGGCAATTTGGTGACAGCTCGATAAAATTTAACACCCAAAACACACACACACACACAGACACACACACAAAACACCCAAAACACACGCACACACACGAAACACACACACACACACCACACACCCCTCCCACACACACACACACACACACACACACACACACACACCACACACCCCTCCCACACACACACACACACACACACACATTCGTATGCACCAAACAGACTTCCACATTCATGTTATTCATTCGCACAGCACCATTCAAAAGTCGCACGGTCGAAACAACAAATGACAGCCGCAGTCTGTTAGTCCTGCATGCAGGCACACAAAATCGGCGGCCCGATAGGAGCTAGACAAACTCTCTCGACAGGACATGCCTGTTTGCTTCTGTGTCTTATAAGTTAACGTTCCCAATACTCGTCTGAACATAACCATGCACAGTAAGATGTGAAATCTTGGCGTCAAGTTTGAACACAGGACCGCCTTTTCAACATTTGTGGTGTTTCTGACTATATTTATTTTCTTTGTAGTGACTTCTAAACCTTGTAGTTCATAATAAAATGAACCTTTGGTCCTTCACAGTCTTTGCGAAAGATGTCTGGTCTGCAAGCCACTGCTGATAATAGAATTTCAAAATTTCCGGCCATACCAACCCTTTCATCAACTTCACAAAGACTAATTATCAACCTGCTCCACCATGATGATGATGACTACGCCGTTTTTTCCACCACATGCTCCTGAGACAACCTTTTCTACCTCACATGGATAGCCATCCCTGTATCTCTGCCTGCATTGTAGAATCAAATAAAACAATGACATTTTTGTCAAACAAAATGGAGCTTATTTCATGACAAATGGTATAACATTATACATGCAGAGAGTTCAGCTTAAGACTGGTTGGATGAGAGATGCCATTCATCAAAAAAAAGATAGGAAGCAGTGGGCTGTCGATTAACATCAAAGGTCCCTCTCGGCCCCGAGGACCGTGAGCACTGGCGCCATGTCATCAACCTCTCCCAAGCTCTCCAGATTTGGACCCTGTCCTTTGCTCCCCTACCATATACATCAGCTAAACCCATCTTCATCTCCCGTCCACAGACCATTCACTCACCTAGACTCATTCCCATCACATGCCCCGTAATGCCAGTTGACCACTCTAGCCAACTGTATTGGCTAAGTTGAGAGCGCAGACTACAAATAGACCACCGAAAGGCATCAGTACCTTCAAGCCACCTAACCATGCTACCAAGCTTTGTTTAAAGTCATTAAACAATTACTCCACCTCTAATTGCCATTTCTTTTGATGCAATGCCAAAATATCCTTAATTAAAGTGCTTTACTTCTCTCATCGGAGTTTCTTGCCGACCTCTACAGCTCTCCACTAAACAATGTATTAGACATTACAGACCCGAAGAAGCCTTTGCTCACTGGCAGAACAAGTTCCTGCTTCTATATGACAAATACGTACCACGGTTCACCAAACAGGTTATTTACTTTTGTGGCGTGACCAAGAACTCCAAAGCGCCATTAACGTAACAGATTCATTAAAGAAAAATGGCCAAGGAGCAGATTAAAAAACCCAAAAGAAACTTAGTCACAGCAATCTAAAGAACTAAAAACAAAATGTACTTCAGTAAAATTATAGAATGCAAAAGTAACACCAAAACTATCTGGAAAGCCTTTACTTCCCTATCAAATCTCCCCCTTCAAAATAGTCCCACGACTCATTTTCTCCTAATGCACTAAACTGTCAGTTTGCATATATTGCAAGCAGAATCGTTTCAAAAGACAAGTCAAAAGGAAATATACTTGTACAAATTACAAGATTTCTGCAGCGCAAAGAATACTAAGATCACACTTAACATTTGCCACATGATTGTACTGGCTGTATACAAAGCCCTTACATAGTTAAAACAAACAACCGAGGGCTTGACAACATTGACAATAAAATTCTGTTATGAAAAAGTCCATTAAATTTATGTGTTTGCTAAATGAAGTTTCATATCTGATCTTCTTTCCGCAAATAATCTATAGCTTTTTTCGGCTGCTAATCTACTTATCTTTGATAGAACAAGAACTGACAGCCATGTATCCTTGCAGTCTCAAAGCTTTACTGCATCACCACTGAGTGTCGAGTTCGTCAACACTCTGCTCCGTATTTTCTGCCACTATCTCCTATCTATGTTTTCTTGCACGGCCTGCCAATCGTTTTAATGCTAAGGTATACCGGCATGCTTCATGTAAAGGGTCATCAATGTCGCGTTTTGATGTGTCTCTATCCGTTTGGTTACGTAAATGTTGTAGTCTCCGTCAATGTATATCACTTGATTTTGACACTTTTATTTAACTATGTTTTTATGTATAGCAAACAGGTGTGAGATTGTCATGGACATTTCCCCCACTTCCTAGAGGTATGACTTTTTCCCCAGTTATTCACAAAAATGGAATAAAATTTCATATTCAAAGTAGGGGAGAAAGATGACTAAAGCAAAAGCTTGAGTAAAGTATAAACTGTCTCCCCGAATTCGGCCTGTAAGAAGGGAAAAAAGTCACAAAGAGCTAAACGCAAAAAATTGAGATTAAAATTGAAACATGCTATATTTCCATCCCTTGAATGAATGCATTTAAAAAAAAAGAACATAAACGCAACTATTTAGCGAAGTAAACTAACCCTGGCATGCCGCACCGTGCTTGTGCAAGTTTGCTGCTAAAGCTCTCGTGCGTGTCACACTGTCCAACTGCTGGTCAGCTTAGTAAATACACGGGCGTGAACGTATTGTGCAGACAGTTTTTCTCACCGTTTTTGTGAGCTGGTGCTTTTTTCATCGAGTCAAGAAATATAGAATGCGTCAGTCAGTCAGTCAGTCAGTCAGTCAGTCAGGCAGGCAGGCAGGCAGGCAGGCAGGCAGGCAGGCAGGCAGGCAGAGAGGTGGATTCTAAATGAGCAGCAGGACTTTTGCGACGACACTCGACCCTCTACTTCACTAGCATGCAATATTTAATCCTTTCTTTATAAGTGAGAACACAGACGGGTGAAAACACAACGCTAAAAACGTCGAAAAAAGAAGAAGCAAAAGCACTACGAGATGTTATCGTCGGAGACTTAAGTCGAGTAATATATGCGATTAAAAGACCGCAGTGATTAAAAAAAACAACCAAAAAATAGAACATAAAACGGGTAAATCGATATTTAAAAATCACTTTTATTTAAAATGCACTTAAAAGGATAAAATAATTTTTTCCTGAAGTCTCGGAAATTTTCATGTAACTAAAAATACATAAGTTTGAGGGGCAAATAAAAATCTGATCATCGGTGCCCCTCACACTTTTATATGTGTATTAAATAAAAAACCGATACTTAAGAAATAATTGATGTTACTCTTTTAAACGCATTTCAAATAAAGTGTTTTAAAAATATATTTTAACTTGTATCTTATTTTTTAAAAGCATTCAGCCTTCTGCTTTTAAGAAATATTATTATTATTATTATTGCCATTTGAGTATATTGTTCTAGTTTTTCTTCGCAGTTGCTCTGTAGAGAGCAGTTGTGCGTGAGTATTTGACAGAATGAACAGAAGTCAAGAGGGCGTGTAGCTGTGTGCCGTAAATGAACTATTCAGGTGTTGAGGGATGAACGCAATCTGTAATATTATTTAACATCCGTGTAAATTATACCAGGCTCTTCTAATGTCACCTTACTAGAAGCTAAATAGTGTTGATGCGGCACTATTGTTCAGTATAGTATCGACTGATAGCTTTACCGGAATCAGATTTTTCTTTCGTTCTTACTAATGTTGCAGACGACACTGACGTGTTTGCAGCTACGCGGGTAGAACTGTCCGACATCGCACTGCGCCAGACTCCCTTCATTTCCTTGACACCGCACGTTGCCCAGGAGAATTTTTCCTGAACCTGGTCCATATCTGACTGAGCTGACAGCTGCTGCGTCAGTGCTGTAGATACAAGGGCTTACAATTTCTTACTTATTTTATCATTTGTTATATGATTATACTATAACTTGTGGAATATCTTGGTACATATTCCCTGCTTGTCGAAACAATTATACCTATTATACACTATTATTTATGCCTAACATGCGCAGTTCATTCCGTTTAAACTGAAAAAAATAAATAAAGGTATACATACAAACGAACAATATGTTGTAGTTTATATCATACCTAATGTAACAGTTTGATAAAATATACAGCTTAATGTATATATATATATATTCGAGTTAATTGTTAACACAAATAATCAACTTTAACAACTTTGTTTCTTATGCTTACGCCATAACACCATAACACGATCGGCTCACAAAGATCACTACATATGGGACAGAACTATTATTCTAAAAATAGTGCATCTTCATTTACACGACAAATTAAATTCTGCTCGAATTAAAACTAATACGTTAACAGAAACAAACGATCTGTAGTGCAGAGTCCTTTGTACCATGCTCAAAAGGGTGGATTCATAAATTATAGAGCGAACGCTTATGAAAAGATTTGAGTCACTTCAACAATAAACAGCGATTAACAGATAGATGACACCACTGCAAAAACAAGCAAGCAGTAACTGGAATAGTATGCTTAAGTATACAGAACTTATTTTTAAATTGTATATTTTCATGTACGAATGATTTTTAGTATTACGCTCCTAATGCATTTGTAGTTTTATCTATTTCTACTACACAAATCATTACGTAGCGTGTGAGTAGGGATTACTGCCTTATGTTGTTTTCTTTTGAAGTCACTAGCAGCTCTTATTCCATACTCACTTAATAAGATCTTTCTTTTGTCAATATTTTATCTGACCATTTACAGAATTCGACTAATAAATTGGGTTAGTTTTACTTCTGAGCATCTCCTACATCAGCGACAAACAAACGAAACATTAACTGCATTAAGGATTAAAATGTAAAAGTATTCGTGCCCAATGCACGTGAAGGTTTTGTGTCAAGTTCTGTTGTTTACAGATGATAAATTACCTGTTGAAGCCTAACATTCTGCAGGCAACTTGAGCCTCCTCTTGTTCAAATCCCTCTTCACACACTGTTCCCCATTCTTCATTGAAATATATCTCTAGACGTCCAACATGCATTTTCCCGTTAACCAGACGAGCCTTCATAGAATCAGCTGGAAAAAATCATAGGAAAAAAATTATTTTCGTTAACTTGTGAATATCTTTAAACTGGATACATCCAAAAAGTATAACAAACAGATTTCATATACTTTGTAAATGTTACAAGGCTTTTTGTTTTTGCATACAATCCAAATTTTCCTAGGAAACCGGATGTGTTCTAAATAATCCTGCAGTTAACTAATACAAAATGTTCTACTTTCTAATGTTCAATCTATCAGGAACAAAGGAGATGAGCTCGAGGCACATGCCAGCTGCCTGCGGGAGTTCAAAGAAACGTGTCTCCCCAAGACTTGGCTGAGTGAGGCCGACAGTGACAATGATTTATATTTGGCGAACCCATTCGCATGAACCAATGTCCTACTTTCACCGGTTAATCCACAGACGGAGGCGTGTGTTTTTATATAAACGAACGGTACTGCAACACCGTTGTAGCCAGGGAATGACTGTGTATCATCGATCTTAAACTGTTGTCCATTTACCTCTGTCCTTCCCTCAACTGTTTTACAGACTATTGTATATACACCCACGCAACAGCGCAAAGACTGCCGCTCACCCGATCGCCAACGTGATGCACAAATTAGACGACATTTGTCAGGACTCTTCCAAGCTTATCCTTGGTGACAGTAATCATTGCCGGCTTATCTGGATACTAAAAGGCTTTGGGCAATTTGTATCCTGCAGCACCACACAAAGGAATTATGTTATTGACTTTGTTACGGGACTGCCAATGTTCTCATAAAGTTCTACGCTTACCATTTCTTGGAGCTTCGTATCAGCACAACATTCTCCTGGCACCGGTGTATAAGACTGTATGTCAGCGATTTATGTCAGTGTTGAAGACAGTAAAGTGCTAGATGAAAGAGAATTAACCCGCCTGCATGGGTGCCTCGACTGCACAGACTGGCAGTTTTTTATAATCCCAGGGAGAAACTAGATGACTTGGCTGATTTTGTGTCCCTTACATCACTTTCTGCATTGACACAGTCATACCCTCCGAGAAAAAAGTCATCTTTCCAAATAATCAACCCTAGGTGACAAAGGAACTAAAATCTGTCATTAATAACAAAAAGCGTACATTACAAATTAGAACTGCACATGATAAATAAATAGCTAACAAGGAGGTGTTAACACCGTGCAACCTCACTTCTAAGCGAAAAACCTACTTTCAGACTTCCATCTATCACACCAACTAACTCTCTGGATCCTGGACTTTTTAACAAACAAGCAGAGAGTCCCTGTTAACTCATTCTTGACGTCAGGCTAAGCGGCAGTTCGACCCACTGCGACGGAAGGTTTTAGCCTTGGAACGGAAGTTTTTAGCCCTTTCTCAAAAAATCATAAACAACTAACTAAAAGAAGTAGAAGAACAATTTAAATTGATAATGATAGATCAAAATGTGGAGAAAAGAAACACTTTTACCTTGTGTTTGCTTAAAACACACTTTTATAGTATTCTCAACAGAAAATGCCATGATAATGAGTGCATCCCAAAACATTTTCGTGGTAACATTACACGTTTTTAAAAGCATAATTGAAAATAACATAAGGGAGTAAAGCACTGAAACAGTTAGGGAATTGTCCACCATGATTCTCTCCCTTGAACTGACAGTGAATCACATGTGATCACGTGTATTTTTGATGAAAATTTAGCGCCATGTTGAAAACGCACGTTGTTGTGTCTCACTTTGACATGGGTTTGTACTTCAACAACCGCAAAGGAGAAGAAAATAGTAAGTAATTTTAAAATTCTAATGTATATTCTAATAAAACATATCTTTGTTTGGTACTTTATGTCTGTATATATTGTGTAAATAATTTTTTTTGTTTATTTCCGACCGGCGCAATTCAAAAGTTCTAAAACGCGTACAGACATAATTCTTCATTTGATTTTAGTACTCAAAGGCAAAACCTATGTGTCTTAAAATGAACACCAAGAGAATGTTTTAAAAATATTCTTTAAAACGGTGTATTGCTGATGGTTGTCTTTACTGTAGGTTAATAAATATAAATTTTCAAAGCTGCCGGTCGAACTTTCTACCCAGGGTATTTGGTAGCCATTTTCTAAACAGAAAGACAGGTACCGTGGGAAAACGCAGAAAATTACTGTCAAACGTAAAAACTACTTCATAAAAAGAAGATCACTCGATAGAAAAATGAATCAAATATCGAATTCATTAACTTTTTTTATCCAGAACAACGCATTTTATGTGTGTAAAAAAGTAACAAAATTTGGCCTGCCCATGTCGGCAGTCTCGTCGCCGAACGCAGACGGCGGACAGAAACTTTCTTATAAAATTTGCTGATGACACTGCCCTGCTTTCACTTTTGTATAATAATGTTCATGGTGGCACTCTTCCCGATTTTGTGCACTGGTGTTACGAACAATTCCTTGTGTTACATGCCTCAAAGACTAAAGAAATGGTCTTCGACTTACGAATGAACAAGCCTGGGGGCGTTGACTCATAACTGTTAAGCTTAAATGGGATGTCAACACTGAGGTAAGAGGCAGCAACTTCTATTTCTCCGGAAACTCACATCTTTATCTGTCAACTCTGTCATTTACACTCGGTTCTATCAGTCCTTTAATTGAAATTTTCATCACTTTTTCTTTCATCTCTTGGTTCCCCAACCTTTCCCTAGGGAACAGGAACAATCTTTGTCTCCCTTGTTAATATGTGCTTCACGATAACCGGAATTATGCAGAGGAAAAACATTCTGCATCCAGTTCTCTTCTGATCATGTGTTAGCATGTGAGTTTTCACTCTTGCCAGTAGGTACGCTGTATGCAGAACCAATCGTAGCGCTAACCCATTCCTTCCACGTGCCATTTACTTGATCAACTCTACTGGCCGTAATCTTGTATTAGCCTGAGGTGACCTAAGGTCGCCATGTGTATCTTACTGTTGCTGGAAGTATATATATATATAAGTAATGTGTAAGAGAAATTATTTGATAATATTTATGTATGTATTTATCTGTATATTGCTTGCATGAGCACTATCTGGAATTGCATTAATGGACTAATGTTGTTTTATTGTATTGTATTTATTCTTCCTTGTAAAATAGCGAGAATCGCTCAGTCAGTTACATTTATTTTATTTGAGTTTTTCGAGTTTGTTACTTTTAGAGTAGGTACTTTTTGTGTGATAAGAAGATGACATCGCAAAAAATCTCATGAACTATAAAAATTATGTCTGGTACAATAAAATTTAACAGAAATGAGTGGAGTTGACCAGATTAAGCACAAGGCAGTATCGCATGGTACTGATGACCATTAATAAACAGTTTAAAGAACATGGGTAATAAAAACTTTTTAGATAATTTGTTTTTGTTTAAACTTGGCTTCTTTCTTGTAATGTCGCGTGACTAAGAGCTACATTAATTATTGATGCGATACTATTGGTTCAGTAAATTATTCACTAATGGTTTTTTTCGGCAACATTTGTTCCGATACTTGAAGTAAGACCATAACAACGACAGAATTAACTTTTTATAACTTTTTGTTTCTTTAGTTCTTACTGATGTTACAGATGACGCCAACACCGCCACGATCATTGCAGTATCTTGAATAGACCTTTCCAGTCCAACATTGCGCCAGACTGGTTTTTATTCCATGACACGATAAGCTGTTAAGGAGACTGAAACGTGAACCATGTCCGTATTTGACTGAGCTGACAACTGCTGCTTCATTGCTGTTGAGACAAAGATTAACAATCTTCTTAATTACTGTAATTAATTACTTTTTATACTATAGGTTTCAGTTTTACTCTCCTATTTCTTTTGTAGTTGTATGTTTTTCTACTACAGAAATCATTGCATGAAGTGTGCGTTGGTTCTGAGAACAAAAGTTCGCAGCCTACTATTGTGTTCTTGTAAAGTCACTAGCATATCCATACGCACTTAATAGAATCTTCCTTCCATCAATATTATATCTGACCATATAGACAACTTGACTAGTTCACTTTGTGGATTAATTTTACATCTTTTCGCATCTAAATATTTGTCTACATTAGCTGTGGGAGGTGTAAGTATATGTTTTTCTCTCAGCAAATAAAACACAAACTATATCAAGGATCAAAAGCCTAGAACCCATGAAGCTGTTGATTCAAGCGCTGTTGCAGAAAGAAATATATATTCACCTGTCAAATCCTAAAGTGCTGCAGACCATTTTAGCCTCCGTTTTTCCAAATCCGTTGTTACACACTGGCCCCCATTCTCCTTTTACAAATATTTCTAGACGTCCAGCCTGAATCGTCCCGTTAACCAGACGCGCGTTCAAACCCTCACCTGGAAAAGTAATAGAATACAAAATTATCTTTGTTAATTGGGGAATGTCTTTAAGCGTAATATATCCCAAAAATATTAATCGGCTTTAAAATGCAAATACTGTAAATATCGCAGGAATTCGACTATTTCTATGTAGACAATGCAACTTCTGTCATGTAACAAGATGTCTTGTTAAAAACACACTGACGGTAAATAAAAACAAGTGAGAAATTTTGCTCCATTTTATTTGAAATGCAGTAAAGAGGCTAACATAATTTGTCCTTATGTTTTTATTGGCGTAACGCATTCCCGCGTAAGAAATGTTTTGCCTCACGGCTAGCGTCAAATACACGTCCCACCGAGCGTAAAAAAATGAATAAATAAGGAAAAAAAACTGCTGGCACATTTAGGAATTGTTCTACTATGAATTACTACCCATAGAAAGCTGAAAAAGTCAAGCAATTAGGTATTTTGTTATATTTGGAAGTAGTCGATGATTAATTGAGAAAGCAGCTACATTTTCAGTTTCTCGATTACACGGATTTGTTGTCGAACAACCAAAAATGACAGCAAATAGTAAGAAATATTCTAATGTTATAATAAGATATGCGTTTGTTTGTAACTTTATGTTTTTAAATATTTTGTAAATAATTTCTTGTGAATTATTTCTTTGTGACCTACTATAACTGCAGTTGCCTACTCCAGGACTTCTTTTTATAAGATTTTATAGATTTTATGAGCTCGAACATCACCATAGATTACTAGCTTGTCTCTACATTTTAAGGGAAGTGTGTTCAGGTCATCTGTAGAAGGCGTCTTTACTTGCGGGGGCCAGTTGATGCAGAAACGTAAGCGGGTCTGTGTTTTCAAACATCTTTCTTTTAAGCTTTTTATTTGCTTGTGTGTCCATGAAATTTGTACTCGAATTTTAACCCTATTTCCAATTTTAAACAGTTAATCCTTTCGGTGATGATGAAATTTTAATTTATTTCAAGCAGTCCACAAGCAGTGAAATATTTTTAGGTTAAATTTTATACGAGATCTTATAGTCTGAACAAAACTGCCTTTGTTTTCACCATCATTTTAGAATCATTTTCTATATATAGCAAATAGCGCTTTTCCTGAACAGGGTTGTTCGGACACTCAGAGCTGTTGTGTGCGATAGGAGTGTCTTCTTAATTAACTCGATCTTTACTGAAAACTACGGAAGTCTAAGCGGCGTTTCCGACCCCTTGGACAGATGTATGTACCCCTTTTAAAAAAAAATCTTAAAAAATTAACTAAAAGAGGTAGAAGAACAACTCAAATTGATAATGATAGATCAAAATGTAGAGAAAAGGAAAAGCCTAACCTTTTGTTTGCTTGAAAACATACTTTTATAGTATTCCCTACAGAAAATGCCATGATAATGAGCTCAAAAAAACTCCCGCAATGTAAATGAAAATAACACAAGGGAAGAAATTTCTGAAACCGTTAGTAAATAGTCGACGATGATTCCCACCCTTTAAAAAACTGGTTCAGCCAATCAACAAATTTCGTTTGTAAGAGGGAAAGATGAAAACAAATGGTTGAGCGCCATTTTGAATTATCGAAAAGTGCATTGCGGTTTACTCAATTTGACATGGATTTGTACTTCAACAACCGCAAAGGAGCAGAAAATAGTAAGTAATATTTAAATTCTAATGTATATTCTAATAAAACATATGATTGTTTGGTACACATAAATTTGTTTATATTGTGTAAATAATTTTTTGTTAATTTCTGAAATTTATGTTCAAGTGTTCTAAAACGCGTACAGTTCATTTGATTTTAGTACTCGAAGACCAAACCTATTTATCTGAAAACTTACACCAAGTGAATGTTTTAAAAAAAGCTCTTTAAAACGGTGTATTACAGATGGTTATCTTTACTGTAGGTTAATAAATATAAATGTTCAAAGTTGCCGGTCGAAATTTCAATACCGAGAATTTGCTAGCCATTTTCCAAAACAGGAAGACAGGTAGCGTGGGAAAATGCAAAGATTTCCTGTTAAAACTTACCTTCTACATCATAAGAAGGAGAATTGTGTTCAGAAATGAATAAGCTATCTTATTTATTAAGTTTTTTTCTAAAAAAAAAACGATGTTTAAGAGTAACAACATTTAAAAAATGCATCACACCATAGGGTGCGAACCGGGTTCAGGCGAAGATCACGTGATCGCCCCGTGAGGGCGATCGGTAAGGAACGAGTGTCGGCTCTTTCTTTTGAGCCGCAGACTAATAATCAAGAAGCAGGACAAAGCCACGCTGAGCCTGATAGTACACGCTGTTAGTTACCGAAGCTTCTCCAGTTCGCTAAACAGTTGTGAAAGGTGCCTGACCGAAAAAAAGAGACGGGTTTGCCGACGAAATGTAACGTCTACAGCGAATGATGTAGCTCGCACCTACAGGCAGGCGCAGTCTCCAGTCTTCGGCTTTGAAGTATAGAGTGACTGAATTTTAAGATTGTAAAAGATTCTATCGGGTAAAGATACACTAGAAGATGTGTGCGTAACGTACCTGAAGATAGCAGCTCAAATCATTGAAATTACAAAGCGAAAGGAAAACTTCTGGTATTTACGAAAAAAACCAGCACTGAAGAAAGCGATGAAGGCAGCTAGGGAGAGCTGGATCGAGAAGCAGTGCCAGGACATAGAGGTTGGAATGGCACGAGGTGACAGCAAAAAGGCCTACCAACTTCTAAAGACCCGCACTAAGACAGACCAGCAAAAGATCTCAGTCATCGAAGACAGCAATGGTCACCTTCTCACAGAAGGCAATGCTGTACTCAACCGATGGACAGAATACTGCAAGGACCTGTACAATTACCAGCTGAAGACCGACGCCAACATTCTCCAAAACAACCAGACTAGAGACAGTGAACCTGCAGACATACCAGTCCTACGGGAAGAGGTCGAAAGAGCTGTACATAGTCTGAAGGGAGGAAAGTCACCAGGCGTTGATAATGTACCAGCTGAGCTGCTCAAGCAGGGTGGGGAAGCAACTACAAAAGCCCTAACTGTTCTGTGCCAAAGAGTCTGGGAGCGCAAGGAATGGCCCAGAGAATGGAAGCAGTCACTAATCATTCCCCTCCCAAAGAAAGGAAACAGCAAACAGTGTCAGAACTACAGAACAATAAGCCTTATCAGTCACCCAAGCAAAGTCATGCTGAAGGTCATACAGAACCGCATCAGAACCACAGCAGAAGAGCTGCTAGCAGAAGAACAGGCTGGCTTCAGACCACGTAGAAGCACAGTTGAGCAGATCTTCAACTGTCGTCTTCTTATAGAAAAGCATCTGCAGCATCAGCGGGACCTTTACCACAACTTTATTGACTTTAGGAAGGCATTTGACAGAGTCTGGCACGAGGGGCTATGGCATGTGATGCGGAAATTCAACATTGAAGAAGGGCTTGTCCAAGTCGTTGAAGCGTTGTATAACAGCTCAACGAGTACAGTTTTGCTTAACAACCAAATAGGAGCTTACTTTCGTACCACAGTAGGGGTACGTCAAGGATGTCCCCTATCACCCGTGTTGTTTAATATATTCTTGGAGAACATCATGCTTGAAGCTCTTCATGACCACCATACCTCCATTTCAATCGGTGGAAGACCAATCTGCAACCTACGCTTTGCAGATGATATAGATCTGTTAGCAGGTACAAACAAGGAACTGCAAGACCTCACCAACAGACTGACAGACAGCTCAAACGCATATGGAATGGAGACCAGCACAGAAAAGAGCAAAGTTATGATCAATGGCAACGGCAAAGCAGAGATCTATATGAACGGGGTACAGCTCGAAGAGGTAAGCAGCTTCAAGTACTTGGGAGCCACTCTCTCCAAGGACGGCAGCTCCACGCAAGATATCCGCATCAGGATCGCAACAGCAACAGCAGCAATGGCTAGGCTAGATAGGATCTGGCATAGCCACAAGATAAGGTTCACTACCAAGTACAGGCTATACAAATCCCTGGTAGTGCCGATCCTGCTCTACGGATGCGACACGTGGACTCTACTCGCCGAAACAGAAAGGAGAATCCAGGCATTCGAGCACAAGTGCCTGAGGAGGCTGCTCCGGATCTCATACAAAGAACACAAAACCAACGACTTTGTAAGAAACAAGATTGCCACACTGGTAGGACACCAGGAACCTCTACTATCAACAGTCAAGCGACGTAAGCTGGTCTTCTTTGGCCATGTAACCCGGCACGACACCTTGTCGAAGACTATCCCTCAAGGCACCTTGGAGGGTGGCCGACGCCGCGGTGGTCAGAGAAAGAACTGGCTTACGAACGTCAAAGACTAGACTGGTCGTCCTGTACAGGACCTGCTGACTATTGCCCAAAATAGGCAAGAGTGGCGGGCCCTATTAGCTGCCGCGTCTATCCATGTGCTCCCCCCAACGCCAGGTGCCAGGCAAGGGACGACTGACTGACTGAGCACTGAAGAGGAAGCGGAAAAGCCGACCCCAGTTTATCATGACAGTTGCTATATTGACTTAAGTGAACTGAACAGACGCAACACGCGACATGTCGGACCGTTAAATTAATTTTCTTCTAAAGACAGAAGTAACAAACCTGTGTAACTGCTCGGTAATATTTTCATTTCTGTTGAAAACGACTGATATTTACACATAGTGACTTTTACCTTTTTGGAGTATTATAGCAATTTATTCTATAAAATCCATTATGTATTAAATTCGTTTGTGAAGTGGTAGAAATCGGACCTATCTGTCCGAACGGGCCAGAAATTTGTTTATTTTGGTAAGCTCTTCAAAAAAAAAAAAAAGAAAAAAAACGCGGCCCGTGCAACGCAAGTTGTGGATGCAAACTGAATCTACCAATTAATAACCAGTTTTAGTGATTTTGTAAATATATTTTTTTTACTCACCCAGGCTTGGTATCATCAAGATAGACAGGAGATGAATGCTGACTACTCTGCACATCATGCTGCTGGTCACAACGTAGTAAGGGTCCTGCATTGACTGACAAAACACTAACAGAGTCCGCTGTATCACAAGGAAGTCATTAATAAAGCGTCACTGGGTGGCGGGAAAAAATAAAGGATTTGGGTTTGCTGTCCTTTCTCTAGACGTATGTGTGTGAGTGCATGTGCACGTGCTGAACTAATAACAGCTGGGCAAGAGAAAGATTCTAGGAAGAATTAAAAGATTATGAAAGCTTTTGAATGTACTATGTGTTTGCATAAGTCATTAACACCTCGGAAAACGGGATTTTCTTGTGAAAACTTCACGTAGACAAATGGTGTTTAGATGTTGGCGCGATTTGTATTTAAACATTCTTAACTGTGCTCGGTTTTGTTAGTCCCAACATTGAAATCTTCCTCTTCGTTTGTCTGGTAACACAAAGTGTGACTCTTAGTTGCTCCCGCTTTGTAACTATATGATAATAGTCACTAAACATCTTATGATAAAAAATGCTGAAGTAAAAGTTTTGTCAGAACAATTTCATTAGCTTCATGCCCCTTGTTACATGTATAAAATTATCCCCAACATGAAAAAGCTTATTATCAAGACTGACCACTTCCATCTGCTTGTCGATAAAAGTTCCCTGTAGTGCAAAAATATGTTAGGACCTTAACAGAGGCCTGCCAGCAAAATGGACGAGAGCGGTAGGTAAATATTTCCTAGATGAAACTAGCGACAGGGCCTAGACTTCTAGAGTTTACACAAAGTAACCGACTTACCTTATTCAAAGTCCTACACGCCCATAAGAAATACTCGACGGTAGCTTTCAACTCTTTTTACAATCTGCCTTTCTCTATAAAATTTAAACGTTTAAGCCATCATTCTTTGGTTACAACAATTAAGTACCATTTTATTTTTGTGGAATCAAGAAAACATGTATCAGAATAGCTCATTTTAAAATGAATTGCTAGAGTATTTTAAAGGAATCGTTTTTTTGAATCTATCTCTTTAATTACTTAGTAGGACGATGTCAAGAAGGTAAAAGGAAGTCTATAGAAACATGGTCATTGTGCGAAGTAGATTTTGGGCGACAAACACTCAGGGGGAAGTAATATCAGGCTTACGGTTTTCATGTCTGTATTAATTCTGATGTCCTTACACATAAACACATAAACATTTGACTTCAACTAAAAGGTCCCCTCCTTAGAATTTATGTAAGGGGAGATAACATGAAATCAGCTCAATAGGGTTTTAGTTTACGATTTTACCATGCACGAGGAATATATATATATATATATAGCTAGACATTGTTTATTCAACGAGGACAAGCTGGGACTCGTCTCGCTCACATTGCGCGTATGTGACTTGCCCAAGGCGGGGACCGAGTGCAGGGGAAGAAAACCAAATGGCTGCCAGTGTCTAACACACAAGCGATCCCCTAGAGGGAAATGAATGTTGGTGGAACAGCTTTTAGTCCTTACCGTGGAATGCTTTGTTTGAGAAAAGCCTAGTAAGGAGGTTATAAATTGGTATTAGGGTGCATAAAGTAAAATAGGCAAGCCACCTATATAAAAAATAAACAGAATGTATAAAAGGTTGGGAAGAAGAAATTGATGCTTTTTACTCCATATATATTCTTTTTATTTCCTACAACAAGAATGCGTCGATGTCATTGCTCTTTTCTATAAACTGTTATCACAGCCAGTAAATTTACGAGAAGGCTGTTCTAAGGAGAGTTATTTAAAAAAAAATCATAAGAAATTCTTGCGAACTACTGACATTTCCATGATGATGTAACTATTATATGAATTCTAATTCGCACGTGTATCTGAATTTATAACATCTCAGGCTGGCTCAACATCATCATCGTATTAGAGAGTTAAAGATAAAACAATGATAAATTGTGTGCATATTTATAATAACAACATGAATGAAGAAATGATATTGTCTTTCTTTTACACGCTATCAGGCTTCTAGACAGGCTTTTATATTAATAAGAAATAATTAAGAAGAATAAAATAGCAATGATGACAAAGATCACAAACAAATTTGATTTTATTTAAAGCCAAGCTGCAATTGTAGTTTGCATTGTTCGTTTTTCTCACGTGACCAAGAAGTTGATTTGCTGAAGCACACACTGGCCTTGAGAGGTTAAACATCCTGGTGCACACACCTGTCACATTGTAAACAGCAATACAATGACACTGTTTCTAGTTAAGCAGAAGGTAAGCTAAATCTCGACTCATTAGCCACCGATGACATAAAGTGACTTAACTGACCGAAATACGTGGAATTCCCGAATAAGTTGTCATTCTGCGTGTGTGATTTGGTTTGAGGGCAAATAAATAAAAATCTTAATGTAAAACAAAAAACGATTAAAACCTCCAAATGTAATCCGAACTATTTACTGATACCGACTTATTCAAGATGTAAGATGGAAATAAAACACAGACCTGTAAGATCCCGACCTCATTGAGGCAACTTTCAAGTGCCCGCTGTTTCTGATTGTCACGAGTTTGTCTTCAGTTTCCCACGAGCTTAAAAAAATTCGCGACGTCACGCATTTGACAGCGTTTAGGTAGACTCTCTTCATTCGGCTGTGCCCTTCGACCCTTGCTTTATCAGTCATTTAAATTCAAGCAAACAGACCACTAAATGCTAATAGAGGTTTGGTAGACACGTCTTGTGTCGAGCTGTTGCGCACGAAATGTTTTGTGTGTTGTTGTCTCGTTCATGATTATGGTATATGTAATTAGTGTAATAATCAAAAAGGAAATTGAAGACCATAATTATTAGAAAGTTTAGTCGTTCTTACTGATGTTACAGACGACACCGACATCATCGGAGTGATCGCAATCGGGCGGATACAGAAGTTCGTGCCGGCACTGTGCCAGATTAGTTTCCTCCCCACTGCACCATATCTTGCCAAGAAGAATATGACCTGAACCTCTACCATACCTTTCTATGGGGACAACTGCCACTTCAGTGCTGTCGATACATAGGTTTCCAAACCAATGTGTACACATAAACTCACTTAATAATCACATTAAAAAGATTACCTTTTAAAACATATTTGAGTAACGTACTGACGGCTTAAATATTTGTTTTAACCCTTTAATATTAATTGGATATTGCGATGCAAATTTATTTATTATAATAGCATACTTGTATTTTGTCAAGCAAGGAAAAGGTAACTCAAATCCTCAAACAGCATGCAAATGACACGAATTATACACTGTTCATGACTTTGTATGTATGTCATGTCTAATGTGTATAACTAGAAAACAAGAAAAAGTACACACCTGTTAACTCCTAGCATCCTGCAGGCCACCTCCGCTTCTCTACTTCTAAAACCCTTGTTACACACTGTGCTCCATTCTCCATTGAAAAATATCTCTAGACGACCCGCCCTAGGACTACCGTTTGCCAGACGCGCCTTCATCGGGTCACCTGACAGTGTCATCAGAGAAAAATATCTTAGAGAAAAAATATATCGGCACAGAAACATTTTCTTAATAAAATGAAGAAAATTAAAATCTAAGCGACACACTATTTAAATTTTTCACATGTGTTTCGTCTATAGGGTAAGATTATCACTGACTGACACTTCTTTTTTTATCAAGTTCGCATCTACTGTTCAGGAAGAAAATATTTTACGTGCATTTTATGGTATTTTGGACTTAAATATGACACAAGTAATTCCACTTAGGCAAAGAATAACTTTTGCGTGTAGTTGTATATAGGAAATCACGAGTTCTCGTCACCGTAGTAACATTTTTATAGTGTCATTTAAGGAACGCACAGGCCTAATGAACTAAGCCTGAACATTACTTCTCTCCTATACTTTACGCCCCGTGGTAGTTCAAGACCATTAAACCTGTAAACAATTAATCGTTCCACAAAAACGTACCCAGTCTTGCTAGTACCTTATCCGGATAGATGTGCAATTTACTGTTCTCGTCACCAACTGTTGACGACAGACGCGACGGAGGATGGAAGACAAGATAAAGTACGCATGTCTTACAATTGTTGAACAATCTAATTCGTGGAAGTGTGGACGGTTTTGAATATTGAATAGCGAACGATCTTTGTGAGGGAAAAAGCATACAATTTAAAAGATTTAATGAACCTGCTTTGGCGCCAGTTGTTTTGTGCTGGCAGTAAAACTTGTACAGATCCGACCACACAAGCCAGTGTCTCCAAATGGTACGACTTAAAGGTCCAGAGACACAGTTTACAAACCACCTTAAATATTGAAATATCGTTATGTTTTTGAAAGTATCACTCTCCTGTAATCATTTTTATTAAATTTTTTCAAACTTTTAACTAAATAAGCTTGTAATGCAAGCCGTTTCGCATGAAAGCGTTCATCCACTGCCTGGCCTCTCAAAATACCTCGTGCGCATGCGCAGTGATTGATGACTCAGGGAAAACAATCTGTCTCGCGTGCGATGACAATCGCTGTACATCTTTTTAATAAAACTCTTCTGAAAAAATGCCACGCGAATGTGCTTCTAACGATTGTTGAAAACATGCTGTCAAAGGCTCTCCTTACAGATTTCACCAGTTTCTGAAAACTTCGCACTCAACATCAATAGAAAAGTTTATGGGACCGGAAAGCCGTGGATGCCTTTCGAGCACGTTGTCGTCTACTCAAAACACTTCACAGACGACTCCCAGATAGCAATGAAACATTTTATAAATGTTAAAATGCGCTAACATGGGTGTAATAATGTAAAAGTTTGAGATGAAAAATTTTAAAAACATGTTAGAAACATTTACCAAACGAACATTTAAAAATTGAAAATTTTTTTCAACATTTTAAAATGCTAGCAACCATAGCATTTAAACAAAAATATTAAAGAAATATACTGTAAACATTTGCCAAAAACTTTCGGCCCTTGCATGGTTTTTTAGTTGAGAATCTCCATGGTTTCTAAATTCTACATGGATTTGTACTCCAACAACCGAAAATGAAAAGAAAATAGTAAGTAGTATTCAAACTCCAAAGTGTATACTAATAATATATATGTTACCCAGTTACACACCATGCACTTCGTATTGAATCTACGTTGGGTTGTTTCCCTTGCTTACGCTCGGAGAAGATAAGTTTCGATTCAAAAACAAGATTTTTATCACCGTTTTCTTAGTGAACCTTCGTAGAAATACAGTAAAACGTTGAAGATAACAACTACAGTCAGAATATAAAGTGAGTCCTTTAACAGATGGCGCCATTCTAAATTAAAAGTCACTTAAACGCCATGCTATGTTGCCGAACCAGAATGCCAGATGCTACTGTAGGGTAGTAGTTAAAACCCTCACTTGTCCCAACTACAGTCAGTGAGTGAGGCTTCAGATCTTATCTAGAGAATTTTCTTCTATGCGTCTTCCCCAGAGTGTTATACGGCCTTCCCCATCTCTGTCACAGGTTGGCCTGGTTTGGCAGTGCTTCTAGGATCGGCGCGTCCTTTCTCTGCACTTGGCATATGCTTACAGATCTTTTAATGATGCAGCGTTAGTTGGTTTAGAACAACTCGTCAAAGATCTAGGTGAGGTTGAAGTTGGACCGAAGTGGCGTGAATGATATGTATGATGTCACGTCTCACCCCACGTGGAAGAATGAAAGAGCGTGATGTTGCCGGATGAAAGAAATCTTTAAGATTACCTCTATGGGTTTTAAACTATATCAGGGTTTTCTACTGTCACATTGCTAAAAGCGTTTCCTAGTATTGATGCGGCGCTATTGCTAAAATCAGATTTATCTATTATTTTTACTTGTGTTGCAGACGACACCGACATCCTCCATGTGATAGCAGTTACGCGGGTAGAACTGTCCGACATCGCACTGCGCCAGACTAGTTTCATTTCCTTGACACCGCACGTTGCTGAGGAGAATGTGACCTGAACCTCGTCCATATCTGACTGAGCTGACAACTGCTGGGTCAGTGCTGGTGATAAAAGGTTTACAATTTCATTTTGGAGAGAACTGTTATTCTAATAATAGCGCATCTTCATATACAGGGCAGATTAAATTCCTTTCGAATAAAAAACAAAACGTTAAACAAGAGAGCAAGCTATATTTCAGAGTCCTTTGTACCATATACTCAAAAGCGGTCGATTCATAAATTATAGAGCAACAACAAAAAATTACAAATAAACAGAATGCAACGATATATGCACAATACATGCTTAGCTAACGCTAAAGACTTCATGTTGGCAAAATGTCCCCATTAACATAATTTTTGGGCGAGAGTAAAAATTAAGAATAATGATCTGACATACAAAATAATAATTTTCTTTACTATACGCCATTGACTTTGAAAGAAAGTAAGGGTCAATGGAACAATAAACATAGCGATAAGAAAATAGATGACACCACTGCAAATATGAACAAACAGTGGCAGGGATAGTACGCATGAGTATGCATAATTGTTTTTTAAGGTTTACATTTGCTACAAATAAGTTTTTTTTACCTACCGCATTCGTAGTTTTATCTATTTCTACTATTACGTGGAGTGTGGGTAGGATCTAAAATAAAAAGTAGCACACTGCCCGTTGTTGTGTTCTTGATAGGCCATCAGCCATTCGCATTCTTTACGTCATCTTCCTTTCATAAATATTTTACCTGACCATGTGCACACCTTGACAAACTCATTTCGTGGGTTAAGTTTACGCCTTTTTTCCTCTGAGCATCGCATGCATCAGCAGTGGGAGTCGCTTAAGTATTTTCTTGTGGTGCTCAGCAAGTGAAACATTAACTACATCAAAGATCAAAAAGTAAAGGTCTCCATGCTTTGTGTCTGTGTAGGTTAAATAAAGCATTGTTGTTTGAAAAAATAAAAATGCTTACCTGTTAAAACCTAACATTTTGCAGGCAACATCAGCCTCTTCTTTTCCGAAGTTGTTTGCACACACTGTTCCCCATTCTCCATTGAAATATACCTCTAGACGTCCCACCTCCATTGTCCCGTTAACTAGACGAGCTTTTATTAGCTCAGCTGGAAAGTCACACCATACAAAATTATCTTTTCTGACTGACGAAAAATTCCGGCAGCATTAAAAAAAAAGTACAAGTATTTTACGCATTCAATGCAACATTCACTAGAAAGTATGCCTTGTGAATTACACACTGCATGATGATGATGATGTCCATTTGTAAGGCGCAGTATCCATTCAGAAGAATCCTAATTGCGCAGCAAAAACAAAATAAATAAAAAATAAGAAAAAAATAAAGTAAATAAATAGATAAAACACCAAAAAGGTAAAACAAATGTAAAAATAAAGACAGAAGCGTTTCTTGGTTGTATAAGTCCGTCTTCACTGCAGAAATAAACATCTGTGTCAACTGAACATATTTATATAGATACATATACATCTGCTCTTACAAACGGCTAAATATTTGTATTAAAAATTAAGAATGCACATTTTATAAAAGATATATTGTAATACTATATCTCAATTTGACAATGATTACACGTTTGCGAATAGTGCTTAGGAAAAACTATTTTAACCGTAGCATGTGGTATTTGTGAGTGGTCCAAAACAAAAAGGTCCAGGTCAACACGTCCTCCAGCCACAGCCCACTTAAGGAATGAGAGATGACTTTGTGTGCCAGCTTTAAGAAATGTGTCATGTAAGGTAGACAAGGTTGTGTAGCTTGAGAGAGTCAAGTGTGAACATGAAGTGTTAATGACGCTGGACCTTCTCGACGGCTACGAAAAGAGTTGGTTGTTTTAGTTAGGCTAGTGTGACAAATGGAAAAAAGTAGTCTTTTTTCTACACTTTTACACTCTGCGTGTGTGTGTGTGTGTGTGTGTGTGTGTGTGTGTGTGTGTGTGTGTGTGTGTGTGTGTGTGTGTGTGTGTGTGTGTGTGTGTGTTCATCTGCACTGAACCTGAGCTCGAAGGATTATGTCGCATACTGTTTTAATATATTCGCGCGTAATATGTATGTCAATAAATCTTTTTTTTTATATTATGGTTCCTTCTTTGGTAAGTGTTTCCATGCACAAATATGATAAAGATGGTGGCAAGATAACTTTCTGCTTTATGCCGAGTTCCGAGTGGCTAGTGCTAGAATGTTGTGCAAAATAATTCAGGAATGTCTGAAACAAAAAGAATTTCATCATTACTGAATAAAGTCACTATGATGACAAGTTTGTCAATTCAGATTGATGTTATCAGTATGACCAACCAGAATGAAGACATAATTTCTTTATCGTCATCTCATGACGACAGACACCAATGAGGACGACAGGTAGGGAGTAAATCATTGTCCCGAACCAGTCATGTCTAGGAAAGAACTATGCACGGAAAGTTATTCATTGACTGTGACGAACCAGTCGTGTCCAGGACAGAGCCAAGCAGATTAATCGGAAGTGAAGTGGATGGAGTGGTAATAGAAGTCTTAGTGACACACATGACAATAAAAAAAATTACTGATAAAAATAAATTGATAACGTCACAGAGATAACGGGTTTTCTTCAGTTTGTTGTTATCTCCACCACTATTGTTTATTAGGGCAGTTGATGCGAGCCCGTGGTTGCTGAAATTAATCCTACCATCTGTCAGTGCTTGGAGCAGTTGACTAGAGGCACTGGCGTGTGAGAATCGACCCCAGGAAAGTCTTCGTTTGCAGTGACAGCAGTTCGCCATGATAGACAAGCCTACTGCCCTTTACTGGCCACCAAGAGGGCAGGTTGCCCCGAGTGGCACTACCATCTTCTTTGGATGTGCGAGGAACTGAACCCGTCTGCGTTCCGCAGACATGCGAGTTTTATTAAGGAGCAATTGAATTGTTGTCTAAAATGTACCTAAAATGTGTTCAATCTGTTAATATTACTAGTTTAATTGTCTAGGACAGGGGTGGGCGGCATTGCTAGGTCATGACTAGTCTGAGGGCCGCACTTTCAAATTGAATACAAAAACTACGTATAATCGCCGAATTGTTAACCAATTGATTTATTGAATAAGGAACACATGAAATATGTAGCACTGTAAGAATAAATATAAAATAATAATGAACAATTAAGCACACACAATTTGATGAAAAAAATGTTTTGACTACAATTCTGCTTAACAGTTCTTTTAAAATTTGGCTCAAAATTACTGGTAGATACTCTCATAACTGATTGCAAGTTTGCATCTGATAGCAATGACCTGTTCTTTGACTTGTTTATAGTAAAACTTTGCTTACAGATGTAACTTAAACCAAATATTGAAAATAACCGGGCAGCAAATACTTTTAATTAAGGAAATGATTTGTTGGAGAGGCACTTACAAAACTCAACCAGTGACAAGGAATAAAAACTTTCCTTCACTGCATGATCTGATTGAAGGTGTTAGTTCAAGTTGTAATTCATCCGGTGCGTCATCAACGTGAACAGAAAAAGATGATAAATATGCTGAATTTTGATTCCATCTCGTTAAAATCTACAAAAGTTCTTTGGAACTCTTCATTCAAACTGTCCGACTATGCTCTAAATTTTACCTGCAGGTGAGCAGGTACTTTTGCCTTTGATAACAAAAAAAAAAATGCATGAACTTCCCTTCAAGTGCCTGCCTTGAAAATAAAGAAAACATTCTTTGAAATGATTGTATCTCTTTGTACATGTCATGAGCCAATAAATCTTTCCCATGCAGAGTTACATTTAACTGGTTTAACTTTTTAAAAACATCAATAGCAAACATCTATTCATATTGCCTCACATCACTTTTCATTTTAAAAACAAAGCCAAACTTCATTCCCTTAATGTCCAGAAACATCAGGATTTCATGCCGCAAGTCCCACACTCGCCTTAACACTTTCCCAAGGCTATATTGAAATATATCCAAAAACAAAAACAAAAATCACTCGGCATTCGAACGCAATACCTTGTGTGTAAACTAACCTACTTAACAGATTACATCGTCTCTGTTTTTTTTTTTAACCATCATTTATTTCAACTTTACCTCTCATAAGTTTTAGGTATTGAGTTATTTCGCCTGTCACCATTAACTGTATGCAGCTCTTCATAATGTTTAAACGTCGTTGAGCTTTGCGCCATAGCAAGTTTTATAGCTGGCAAAGACTGATTGAAAGCAAGGTTGCACTGAGCCATCGCGGGCTCCTGATGACGTATTGAAGGGAACAGATTTCTAAACCGAGTCCCTCTCCATTTACAAAAGAGATTTTTGTTTTCAGTCAATCCTGAGTTAAGTACGCTCACTGGACACCAAAATGCTCTAACAAACTTAGGTTGGAGAATGTGACTGTGCAACCACAGATTTCTGTCGATCTTTAGTAGAAATTTCGCACGTAACTTGACACACGGGACAAGCTGGCGCTAACACAGCCGCTGAAGGCGTGAGGGGAAGCGCAGCAATGGTCCGAGTCACCAGACCACGTGATTACTCTATTCAACAGCAGACGAAACGCGGTAGCGACTGCGAAGGTTAGTTCCCCGACTGCAGAAGGCGCTTGGTGGCGCTACGGTTTGAAGAGAGGCAACTCAGGCAAGACGCATTTTTCACCGGCACTTTCAATAATTCTAAAAAGCTTTATGTTAAAATATCGTCAAATAAAAAAAAATGATAACTGGAACTCTTAGGGGACTAGCCTAGTCTCCCGTGGCAACGGACAGCACGCCACTGGTTTGGACCATTTAATTATTTTTAAATTCATTTGAAGCTTCTAAATAAAGTTCCAAACTGTAGGACTGTATTCCAAATTCAGCTGTTTCATTTTTTGGGCGAACAAAATCGCTTCTTGAACACGACAACCTGAGTGATGTTTCTTCATTTGAGTTGGAGACATCCACACTCGCTGTTACTTCGATCAAGTGAGAGAACTCTTCAGTATAGAAGAGTATTTTTCCCGCCTTCCTAGTTTCAGGTGAGAATGTCGATGTTTGAAGGCTTATATCTTTAAAATTAAGGATCATTATGTACTTATAATTTAAAATTATTATTTTAAAACGAACTTAACTCGATCATAAAAAATAATAGAGTTCAACTTTACGAGAAAAACACGAGACTAAAAAAACTGCGTAAACAACGTTAACAATTCTTTCGACAAATCCGTTTATTTTCTGCACGGTGTCAAAAAGTCTCTCTCTCTCTTACTCCTGCTTATACAAATCTGGTTGATAAACACAAAACTAAAATTACAAGTTATTCTCTATGTTATGTTCCTCGTACTCACTGATGT
Organism: Marisa cornuarietis; assembly: GCA_004794655.1. Lineage (NCBI taxonomy): Eukaryota > Metazoa > Mollusca > Gastropoda > Architaenioglossa > Ampullariidae > Marisa > Marisa cornuarietis. Next base: position 2,508,241 of record SMMW01000636.1, read on the forward strand.
TGCAGATGACACCAACATCTTCCGAGTGACGACAGTCATGTGAATAAATACCGCTGTGAGAGCATTGTTCCAGACTAGTTTCCGCCCCACTGCATCGCACGTCGTCCAGTAGAATGCGAATTGAACCTTGTCCGTATCTGACTGAGCTGACAACTGTTGCTTGAGTGCTGTGGACTCACAGGTGTACAACGTTTACTAATATCTTGTATCTTTCTCATGTATTACCTTTGTAAAGTATAACATACTTGGTATTTACTATTCTTCAAAACTATTTTCTAAAGAAGAAGGAACGCCATTATTTAATCCAGAAAATCTGTTTAGGTAAATAAAGGGAGTTCCCCGCCTTTAATGTACAGACCATCATCTTGATGTACTTTTACTACCTGTAGTTGTTTTACTGTTAGATCTCTAGCATTTCTTATTCTTGTCACTCTCACTTCTTCAGTCAGTAAGAATCTTACAACATCCAAAACTTGACTATTGGAGGCAAGTAATAGATATAACACCAGAAAGATATAACTCCCCGGGTCTAGTACCCATCATGATTTTGTATCAAACACTACAGTTAAACAAAACACAAAGAACTCACCTGTAAAATCCTAACATCCTGCAGGCCACTCTAGCCTCTTCTTTTCCAAATCTGTCGTCACACACTGTTCCCCATTCTTCGTTGTAATATATCTCTAGACGTCCCGCCGTGTTTGTCCCGTTAACCAGACGAGCTTTCATTGGTTCACCTGAAACAATGATAACACGATCAGCATCGATCCTGATTACAGGAGTAAAACTTAATGTTTTCATCACAACTACAGCGCAACCGAGACCAGGACGCATTTCAGGCAACAAACTGTTGTGGTTTTCTTCAAGCTACAAACATTTTTAACTTTCTTAACGTGATGTTAAAATTCTCCGTCTGGTTTATGGGTGGAGTGCTAAACTACAGAGAGTTGTGAAAACATGGAATATTCTAAAGAACATTTGTAATGTGTGGATCTCTCTCTCTCTCTCTCGCTGCTCTAAGTGTATGTATGTGACAAGCCTGCTGAAATATTTGTCTAAGCAGGTGAACATTAGACTGAAAGAATTTGAGTAAACAACTTTTGGAATTCTTTAGACAAATTGTTTTATTTTCTCCACGGATTTAAAAGAGATAATGCATATATATTCTGAAATAATCTTTTCTCTCTCTCTCTCACACACACACACACACACGCGCGCGCGCGCGCGCGCATTCGCAGCAACAGTAGATACAGTTGGTGACCTTAGGTCACCTTTGGCTAGTACAAAATCACGGTCAGCAGAGTTGATCAGGTGGATGGCACGTGGAATGAATGAATTGCGGTGACGATTGTTTTTGCATACAAGCATCGCGTACCTACAGCCAGACCGCAAGAGTGAGAACTCACGTGCCAACACATGATCAGAAATAGAGGATACGGGAGGCCTTCCTAAGGATTTGCTGATGACAGAAAACTGCCAAGTCCCTCTGCCTGATTCCGGTGATCTTAGAACAGATATTAAGGAGACAAAACTATTTCTGTTCTCTAGGGAGAGGTTGTGGAACCTTGAGATGAAAGAAAAAGTGATGGGACTTTCAATGAAGGACTGATAGAACCCAGTGAGGATGACAGAGTTGACAGAGAAAGATTTGAGTTTCCGTAGGAGGTACAGGCGTTCTTGGCTCTTACGGACAATTATGTCTGTATTGATATTCTATTTAAGTTTGTTATCGAAGATGGTACCTAAATATTCGTAAGAGTCCACTACCTCGATGGCATCATCATGGATAGTACTGATGACTGTCTGGCTTTTTCACCCGAAAGTCGAAGATAATTTTCTTAGTCTTTGAGGCAGTCAAGACAAGGAAGTGTTCGTCACACCAGCGGACAAAAGCAGGAAGAGCGCCACTGTGAACATGTTCATTATCATACAGAAGTGACAGTAAGGCAGAGTCATCAGCAAATTTCATCAGAAAGTTCCTATCAGTAGTGCCTTTACAGCTGTTAGTATATAGTATGAACAGTAGTGGAGACAAACAGCAGCCTTGAGGGGAACCGGTACAGGTGACAACAGGTTCTGAGAGAAGACCGTTAACAGAAACTCTGCTGGCTGTTTGTTAAAAAGTCCTGAATCCATAGAGTTAGTTGGTGGGAGAGATGAGAGTCTGAAACTAGACTTTCCGCTAACAAGTGAGGTTGTACAGTGTTAAAAGCAGAAGAAAAATCAGCAAAGAGAAGTCTGGCATGAGTTTTAAGTTTCTCCAGTTGTTTGTACAGCGTGTTTAGTATAAACAACTTAGCATCATCGACACCTTTTCCAGCTCTATAGCCAACTTGCAGCGGGTCAAGATGTTGATCAAAACCAGTCATAACCTCGCTCGTTACGATTTTCTCAAGTGATTTCATGATGTTTGAGGTAAGAGAGAATGGTCTGAAGTCGTTGGGTTGACTGAGCCAAGTGATTCTTAGGACAGGCACAATACGCGAAAGTTTCCAAATATAAAGTAAGTGACCAGAATCTACAGACAGCTGGAATAGATGTTGTTAAGTTGCTAAGTTGTCCGGCGTAGTGATGGAGGTGCGTACACAGATCCGATCTGGACCAGGCGCCTTGTAAACATTTTCTCGTCTCAAGAGATTTTTGACAGAGGACTGGGCAATCACCAAACCATGCTGTGACCATAGACTGTTTCAATACGTAAACATTATGAGAGAAGTAATGTTTCTCACAGCGGGCATAAAAAAGAATTAAGCAGGATTGGAAGATCACACTCATCAACGCCTTCAAGTTCCACTGATTTTTAAAAAACGTTTTCTCTCATTAGTGTTTATACAATTCTGATAGATAAACGCAAACCTTAAATTATAAATTATTTTCTTAGTTATGTTCCTCGTACTTACTGATGTTGCAGATGACACCGACATCTTCCGAGTGACGACAGTCATGTGAATAAAGACCGCGGTGAGAGCATTGTGCCAGACTAGTCTCCGCACCACTACATTCCACGTCGTCCAGTAGAATGCGACCTGAACCTTGTCCGTATCTGACTGAGCTGACAACTGTTGCTTCAGTGCTGTGAACACACAGGTGTACAACGTTCGCTATTATCTTGTATCTTTCTCATGTATTACCTATATATACTATATCCTACTCGGTATTCACTCTTCTTTAATTAAAAATATCATTCTGATGAAGAAGACACGTCCTTAAAAAAGTCTGTTAAGACCTGATAAAAAGAGTTTACCGCTTTTGAGGTAAGCATACAAAGCACCATCTTGATGTACTTTTACTATCTGTAAATGTTTTAGTTAGATCTTTAGCTACTTTTATTCTTTTCTCTCTGACACCTTCTATCAGTGGGAATATTACAGCATAAAAATGTGACTACTGAAGGCAAGAAATAACACGAGAAAGAAAAAAAAACGTTCCGATTCCATTGTTAATGATGATTTCGTATCAGACGGTACAGTTAAACAAAAATAACAGACTCACTCGTTAAATCCTAACATCCAGCAGGCCACTCTAGCCTCTTCTTTTCCAAATTTGTTGTCACACACTGTTGCCCATTCTCCATTGTAATATATCTCTAGACGTCCCGCGGTGTTTGTCCCGTTAACCAGACGAGCTTTCATTGGTTCAGCTGACACAATCATAACTTAGAGAACGCATTTACTTATTATACGTTTATGTCAAGCTTTTCATTACAATTAATAGATTTTGTAAATATTAATTCTTTGTCTGTATCCGTCCATATCATATACCAGGTAACCTGACATGCTTTTTACTTATTTTATTTTAATGTCTTTAGTTATACATACTCTTTTATGTATGTTTTTCAGTCAAATTTTGTAATCGATTTTTACCCACTTCCTATCGTCCTAGAGGTCTAAAATTTTTAACAGTTACTCATTTTCGTTGAAAAAATAGCTTATTTCCACCAGTTTAAATAAAGTATAGTTTTTTAGATAATTTTGTATGTGAACTTAAGACACAAATGGCTGTTTCTGTCTTGCACCAAGAGTGATATGGAGAGGAAAGACTATTATGAATGCAGTTTCATTCTCATGTTATAATGAATTCTGTTTCACTCTCATGTCATAATGTGCATTGGGAGCAGGATGCAGAAATGTTAATCACCTCATGTTTCTGAAATGTAATCTGTCTTTGTAACAAGCGACATATTTTGACTGAATGTCTCAGCTTTGTCTCTAGGATGCTCTTACTAGCGGCCGGCAAACAGGAAAGACAGAAGGATACAAAGACTCTAGGAACATGAATGTAAAGACGTGAAAGTAAAAAAAATTAGAATACGGAATCTATAGTAGTCTTAAAACGATATGAGGCGTGTTAGCGATTAGCGTACGAATATATTTATTTTAAGCTCTTACACTTTATGAGACCAGTCTGAACAGGCAAATTTATGTAAACATAGCATCTGTTGTGACATGAGCGTTTGAACACATACATGAATTTATTATATGAAATGTTTTAACGATGCACTGAGAGGAAGATCACAGCAAGATAATCGCAGATATCGAATACGTGTGCCAGGTTTTAAACATCACGAGAAGATCCGGCTTTGTCCATCTAATTCCTAATGTTCTGCTAAAACGTACTGTGAACATTTATTGATAACACCATGGTCTCTTATTTCTAAGCACCATTGAGACGAAGCAAGTACAAATGCGTGATATCAGCAAGTTACAGTAACAAATATACTCAGTTTAGAAAAAAAGGTTCACAAAGTTTATATAAAAAATGATGCGTTTAGCTAAGACATAAATATTTGGGTACTATCTTTGATTATTATGGTGTTGCTTGTCAACTGCCATCTGAGTAGTAATTCAACAGTCTGTGCTGTAGCCTTGATAACTTGATAGGACATTTAGTGGTTTTTCTACTTACCTAGGCTTGGTGTGAAGAAAAGAGACATCAGGTAGGTACTCACGATCCTCTTCAGCATCATGCTGCTGAGTATTCGTCGGTGCGACTGGTGAAGACGATGGTGTGTCTGACTGATGAGACACTTGACACAAACCACAATGTGACCAGGAAGCAGAATCGCTAGGTGGCGTGTTGAAGGTCTCAATCTCATTGGCGGTCTCCAAACTCTCGTTTTACGCAGGCGTATAATGTGTCTTTATTTGTGTCTGTTTCTTTGCGCAAATGATAAAGGGTAGTTTTTGAACACAGAGGCCCAACGGAAGATTCAAGTGGGGTCTTCGATGTTATCGAGTGTTACTTCTTGTTTTTGCCTCGACACCGAACCTTTATCAAGGTCGCTCTTAGATGTTTTTCTCACGTAAACATATAAAGAAAATAATCTGCAAAAGAGAAGAAAGTTTAAGACCTATGTCCAAAATGTATAATGCTAATGAATTTTTACCCATGAAAAAAAAAAGATTCGACTGCCAAACTTATAGTGGTCTCCAAAACATTAGAGACATGTTCAGCAATTAGCGTACACATATTTTATTTTTAGTTTGTACAGTTTATTAGACCATTCTGAGACAACAAATTTATTTGAACACAAAATCTCTTATGATCTGAACGTTTTAACACATAAACGGTTTTGTTATGTGAAAAGGTTTAACGACACACTGATGGGAATATCAAAAGCTAGAAAATTTACAGAGGGGGGATGAGTGAGCTCGCTTGCGAGTTCTTCTTACTGAAACCAACACTCAACACTTCAAGTCTAAACATTGCGAAAAGAAGCGGATGTGTGTCTGTGCTGATGTTTGGTGGCTAGAAAGTGAATGTGGATGCAGATTTAGAATAATGACATGTGTTTGTTTCCGTTTGTTGCAATCGGATATGAAGTGTAACAGTGTTTGTGCCTCTTTCTTTGTCTTTCTTAATTAGTTCGCTGCATACTGGACAGTATCTTACAGCTTCTGTCCGAGTGGGGCTTTGCATCGGTGTGTGTGTGTGTGTGTGTGTGTGTGTGTGTGTGTGTGTGTGTGCATAGTTAAATGTGTACTTTATAGATATTTTTCTGGATGCTATTGCGATACCTGTTTGTTGGTCTGTCATATGGTCTTTCCTGTTTTCTGGACATGCATGTTACTTAATTCACACGTAAAACTGCAACATAATATCAGAGTCCATTAAAAAGCTATAATAAGTGCTTTATCTTTATGTAACCTCAGTGTCTTTCGTCTCTACAATGAGTACAAATAATTTTACTTAATATAAGTAATGTAATTCTGTGAACAAATCAATAAGTAAATTTACTAACCAGGAATCAGGAGTCTAACGATGCCACACTCTCTCATTTGCGCTTTATTGCTTTCTTACGCATATTCTTGTAAAAATTATATCAAACAATTATATATTTGTCGCTTTTCTTATTTATAAGATAATTTGATTAAGCTGTTCATTTTTGGGAATAGGAATTTTTCTGTCGGTTTTAAATACTGCAGCTTCATGTCTGTAAGTGCGAAAGTACGAACTGAACATGGACACATATAAAATAGGAATTATCTTGAGAAAAACGATGTAAACTTGCAGATGCATAATTAAATATGAGAGAATGTATAGATGTTACTATCATTTTACATTTACATTCCTTTGTAAAAGTTATTCCTTGAGTTGATGACTGTTGTAAAGAACTACACACTTTAGAATAAGATTCATGAAAAGAAAATTGTATATTAGCCTCAAACCGTTTTAAATGAGTTTTTTACTCGCCTCATCAAATGAAAAAAATTGTTAAAAATTTGGCATTTTATCTTTTCTTTCCTTTACAATTTAGAAAGACAACAGTAGAAGATACATTTATATAACATCGTAAGTTCTGAAGACATTGTTAGCAATTTTAACTTTCATACCCATGTATGCAGTATTGTTGTATTATCTTTGCTGTTTGCTTGTTTTCTCCTCCTTCTTAAGGGGAAATGGCTTTTCAGTAAATAAACGATTCAACGATTCAACGACATTTTCTGTGACACGAACGTTTGCACACATTTGCTTTGTGAAAAGTTTTAACAACACACTGATAGGAAGATCACAGCTAGATAATTGCAGAGGTCGCATGTCTGGGCATCCCTGTGAGGTCTTGATAAAATTCTCACTGAAACCAACACCCATCAACTCTTCAGATCAGACTTTAAAATTCGCGAGAAAATCCGTTGCCTGTGTTGATTTCTGAGATGTTTTGTGGCTAGACGTTGAAGGTGGATGCAGATTACAGATATTGTAAAGTGTTGGCTTCCTTCGTTTGTAGTAAGAGGTGTAGCTGTCTTTCTGATGTCTTTTTTATTGCTGGTCTGTATTTAACAGTTTATGCGTGTGCGCGTGCTTTCACTTTATGTGTGTTTATGTGCATGTACACAAGCATAAGTATGTGATTGTATAGATATGGAGATGGATAGTGTTGAACTGCTCCTATTAGTAATTCTGTTATCAGATAAACAGGGGATCACGACGATACATTCTCACATTTACGTTTGATTGCATAGTGAGGCTGTCCGGTGACACAACGGTTAGCGTCTGTCAACAATACAGTGAAGCTTGACTGTCCTGGGTTCAGCTCTCGAAATTGGCTGTTCTTTCTCTGCATGTGGCATCTGTTTACAGGGCTGGCTGCCTTTCCATGATATAGCCTTAGTTGCTGGCTCGGCTTAAAACACCAATGCTTAGAGACGAACATTGTAACGTTTGTGTTAAATTCTTCTGAAACTTCTGAGTCGTTCTTAATTATGTATTTGCTGTTTTTTCTTTATTTTAAATTACATAATGTCATTTAGCTACAAAGCTCTGTCATTCCATGAGAAGAAAATCGAATGACAAGAAAAAGCAAGGGAGAATGTAGAAAAGAAAGTTAAAATTAGAAACTTGGCAAAAAGGAACAGAAGACAAATATATAAGAAAGATGTGGATGAAAAAGTAGTAGAAGTAAGCCTTTGACCACATACGCTTTCCCTCTGCTGCTCAACAAAAAAACGCGGAAGATGTTATCAACGCATCAAATATTCTGAAGTATTATTTCCTATTCAGACTGGGAACTGAAGCTTTATTTTGATAGTAGAATAATGCAGACGGGGTGACCCTTAACAAATTTTTTCACATCTAAAACTCATCATATAAAGACAACGATCTTTGAAAACAGTTTGTGTAAAACAGTACCAATATGAACGAATCCTAATCTGCCAGTTCACGATTTGGTCAGTTAACTTGAGTATATTTTAATTAAATATTAAGGAATGAATAAAGACAATGACTATTTTACGGATATATCACAACATTTTTTACAATATTTGCAGGCAAAGAGATATGCAGCAATCCACTATGCTTCATTGTCTTGATGACAAGGGTTTAAGCACAGTAGAGTCTGACTACCCACTAAGTTATGTTGATAAACGACTAGAAAATTCTTTGATACAAAGTTGAGTTAAAGATGTTTCAGAAAAAGAAGATAGTGCAATATACTGATTGCTGGGTTTTTTTTTAGTCTTATCTAATAAGTTCCTTGGATAGCTCGTTCACTTCATGCGACCGAGCCGAGCTGACAACTTTTTTAACATGACATTGCTCATAACATAAACTTAACAACACATTCACGTTTCTCTTAAAAACCCAGCCTGTATGAGAGCTGGGAAAACAGAGACCCACAAGGTAAGAATGGGAAACAGATGGGATGACTTGAAATGCGATCCTATCATTGATGGGCCACGACCTGCGTCTCGGGCAGCAAGCTCTTTGGTCCACACTTGACTTCGGCGTCCAGTCGTGTCTTGTCGCTTACAGTCTTACCCCCCTCCCACTCCTTTCCCGCCTAAAGTTGCTATCACAAGGCTAAACTGGCCCTTCTTGCTTTGACCTCCGAGCAGCATCTTTTTATCTCGAAGTGGAAATTAAAACTAGCGATCTCTAATTGCCTTCCTGCAAAACAATTCAGTTTCCAGCCAGCAATACTGAGGGCTCCTTTTCGACCAGGACCTGATGTGCAACCGCTCGGCATGCTGCTGCAGCCAGATACACCTAAAAGTGTGATGTTACAGCCTGGAAGACTCCCGGTAACATCCTCACCATGAATCTCTGACTCCGTATAAACTCAAATGGCCATCATCTAAATTATAAACATCTTTTCATTCGGCTTTCGCTCAACTTTCTGTAGTATATAAAGAGATTCATAAATTCATATATATATATATATATAACTTTATCTTATTCAAGAAGCCCTACACATTAAAGTTGTTTCTCGGCTACGATTTCAAATAATTTAATAATAATGTTAATGTCACAAGATCAAGTAAAACGACTCACTAGAACTAATTTTCCGATTTCACATTGTCAACAGAAACTGACCTCCCTGAGGAAATGCATGATAAAAAATCAAAAAAAGGTTTCAGTATATGTATTGTAATATAATGGGTTACACGTATGTCAAGTACATCGAGTACATGTGTCACTGATGTCGCCTCCCTAGATGATCTATTAAAGTCATCGGAACTAAAAACAAAACCGCTGCTTTCAGGGGAAAGATTTACAACGATCTAAATTTCAATAAGTACGCATGCAAGCAAGTGACATTGCTGTGATTATGTTATGATTATAAACAGTTTTATCTACAGTCTTGCTCTCTGTGATACGTTGTTAATCATCTTGAAATTCGTTCATAATACTCAAGATAAAGTAAGATAGAGAAAATAATAAATAAAACATAATGAAGTGATTATAGTGTTTTTCTTTAGGACACAAACAGGTTTCTAGAGTGGATATGAGCTAAAAAAATAATCATAATTGACATCATAACAATAATGACAATTATGACGACACGGGGTGGCACAAGTGTTTTTCGTTTGATTGCGACAAAGACGTATGGACAGATGTCTCTCTCCTACCAAGCCCCATCAACTTGGAACGAATTACCCGTCAGCCTTTGTCACTCTGATTCTCTTTCCTCCTTTAAGTCTAAACCTAAGACACATCTTTTCTGAACTACGACTTTACTGTGACGGTGTCCTGACCATCAGAGTACATAACGTGTCTGTAATTTACTTTGTGTATGAGTGAGTGTAAGTTGTAGAAGTGAGAGTGTGTGTTATATGTGAATGTAAGTGCATGGTTGTTGATGATTTTTTTTCTAGAAGATTTATGTCAAGCGCTATGAGCAAATGTTTGAAAGGCGCTATATAGATCCTCATCATTATTATTATGTTAAATAAAAGCATATTGAATCAACGCTAGTGATCGCAGCATCGCAGGTCCTACCAAATTAGCTCCTGCTTAATGAGACATAAAATAATTTAATAGTGCGTGGTACTCTACTACTCCAAGCCAGTGTGAATTTTTTAGTTACAGAAAGCAGACGTTTATTATACGAGATTCAATACGCAGAATTGTGTTAAATTTTGTGTTAAATTATCATTCTCTTTGCTTTTATTGCTATTATCTCATGTGCTGTTTCAAGCAGATATCAGAAAAATAACAGGAAATATTGTCCGTTGTGCAGTGAATATAACGTGCGCAAGGGGGAAGTAATGCGGCTTTGCATTTAAAGTTTTAGGTTTTTACGTGGGACTGTACTGATTTTCTTTCTCTTCAAAGCTTTTAGGGTTCAATGCAGATTGTTACGCCTTGACTCTCCTCCTAAAGTTTAGGTTAATTTATTACTGTTCGATTACACTGGTCAACACATTTTTAAAAAAGTAATGTTACTGAAATAAAATTAGTCATTTCTTATCAATTTGTATGTGGTCAACACGAATATGACAATCAAAATGCTAAATTTTCTCTAGTGTTTTTTATAATCTGAAAGAATTATTTTGTACTTCACGAAATGCATGCTAATAGTAATTGAACTATGGTTAATACTCGACAGCAAGCCAGAAATAAGGGAAAGAGAGTGTCAAGGACTGACCTCTCGCGCTGTGGTGACCAGGGTGCAGGCGCTACAATGTGCCCACTACTTACAGACACAACTAAATCGCTCCATGAGTTTCTCGTCTCATTCACACGGGCCCTGCGTGACTGACCAAGTACAGGGAGGTAGATGCAAGGTCCAGACAATTCGCTGCCAGTGGTACACGCTGTCTAACACAAGGGTCTCCGCTAAAGTGTAATAAATGTTTGCGGAATAGATGATGGCATGTAAGATGATCCCCATTACACTAGGGTGCTTTGATTAGAACTATCCTAGCGAGGCGACTAGAAAAACTGCATTACCTTCGTGGTTTGTGAAGTGTATGATGTTGCTGATAGCCCCCCAGCGTCGTGGATGCATGCTCGCAACCGCTCACACAGCCGGGACGAACACACTCCCACTCGTTCGGCCAGAGGCGGGACACGAGGTACCTAACGAACCTCTAAGGAGCGTAGACCACAACAAAGACGAACTTTACAATTAAAAACTTTAATTACACGTAGATTAAATAAACGTGGAAAATACACAGACACATAAACACATAAGTGAAAACACAAAAGAGAAAACACACAGGAAAATCGACCTCAGTAAGGGCAATAATTGTAATTAAAAAGAAAACACTTGCACACACTGCGACATAGTACTGTCAGAGTTCTCACCCCTTAGCCCTCCAGGCCTAAAGTTATATCTAAACTTAGTAATATGTTCACACTGCCTCCTTTAGTTTCTGTGGCCTCGTGCGACGCTCTCGCGCTGACCACCACTTCACTGTTCGTCCGGTGTACTCAGAGACCCTCTGCTGGTTCACAGTCCGAGCTGCTTGGTTGACCACACGCCACACAAGGAAGGACTGGACAACGATTATTATTTTCCTAGAAAGCAAAGCTGCACTTATGCATTGTTCATTCTTTCTGCTGGTGAGATTCGTCACGCGACCCAAAAGCTGATTTGCTGATATCCACGGTGACCTTGTAAAGTCAAATATCATGATGGACACACCTGCCACATTGTAAACAGTAATGATAGGGTAACTAAAACATTTTTTTTTGTTTATTTGTTCTCTCTTTCTATCTCTTTTTAAATGCTGCAGAAATAATTATTATAGAAAAAGTCCATCTAACTCCTCTGTTTATGCTGACTGGTGTTATCAGCGATGACTGCCAGTTCAAGTTGTACGACATCCGCAACAGGTGCCGGTCAAGGGCCTGCCTGCCTGTCTGCCTGCCTGCCTGCTACAAAATTAGGAACCTTTTTGTACGACGTCTGAAGAATTTAAAAATGAAACTAGCGTGTGGAATATTAATACTTTTCCACGGATATAGTGTTTACAGCAATTAGGAATTTCTTAACCCCCGCTTCTAGTACTCTCTCTCTCTTTCTGTCTCATTCCTGCTTATGCAAATCTGAAATCTTAAATATTGTATAAATGAGTGTGCGAGAATACAGGTGAATTGTGAATCACATACATAGAATTGTTATAGAAACATAAACATGTCTAGGTCTATGTCTCTCGCTCTCCTCAATGCTCTGTATGTGTGTGTGTGTGTCACGATTGTATGGAGACTAACAATACAATCGCAATAAACACAAAATAATATAATGTTTCTTTGCAAAGTGATGGTCTCCGTACTGACTGATGTTGCAGATGACACCGACATCTTTCGAGTGGTTACAGTTATGTAAGTAGAAACCATCGTGATGGCACTTAGCCAGACTGGTTTCCACCCCACTGCACCGCACGTTGTCCAGTAGAATGAGACCTGAACCATTTCCATATCTGACTGTGTGTGTAGATGCTACGTCAATGCTGTAAGTACACAGATTTACAACGGAGCAACTGATTGTGTACAAATATGCAGATGAATACCTTATACATAGTATTAAATATCAAATAAATTTCCCTTTTTTATTTCATGATGTACATACACATACACAATAGATATTATTATGCAGATAAGACAGTAGTAGAAATTACTATATAGATAATAGACCTGACAAATAAAATATTTCACATCGGAGAAAAAAAAGAAATAAAAACAAAATAGACAAAACAAATCCCATGCACTCAAGGCACCGGGTCACTTTCTGCAACAAAACAAGCCATTCATTTCAGTATTTATGTACACTTCCTAGTCAAGATCATGCAACTGAAAAGCAGCACTGATATGAACCGTGGGGCAAAGTAAGGTAGCAATACAAATGTCTCACAAATATGTAACCCAAGCAAGCCCCCTTTTTTAAGAGAAGAATCAGAGACAATACAGAGCACAAAAAAGGAAAAAAAAACTTATAAAAACAAGCACAAAAATAGCTTGTTGTAAATTGTATATGTATATATGTGAGGCACACGGGCAAAGGTTAATGATAACGTTTTATTTAAAAGGGATTTATATTCGCAGACCATCATCTGAGAATAGAAACAATATTAAATAAATTTCATTCACATATAAGAAAATGTTTGCTAGATTTATACAGTAATTGATGGGTATTGGGATAAAACTCTTTAGCACAGCACACTGTCTAGCAAAGTAGATATTAAATAAAATCCAAAAAGAATGTAGAAAGGGCAAGAAATTTATATAGCCTTAGATACATCAACAAAAACCAGACCTGTTGAATCCTAACATTCTGCAGCCCACCTGAGCGTCTTTATTTCGAAACCAATCGTTACAAACTGTGCTCCATTGTCCGTTGAAAAATATCTCTAGACGACCCGCATTCGAACTCCCGTTAACCAGACGCGCCTTCATCGGCTCTGCTGAAATTATAGAAATAGAAATAACAGAAAATTAAGAAATAATCAGTTTATCATTTACTTATGTCCATAAGTAGTAGAATGATGGTCTTGACATTGGATGATCTTCTGCTTCAGCTCCTTCCTTTTCTCTATCATTTTCCAGGTCCCTAGGGTCAGCCGCTCCTTGTGTTGTTTCTGTTTCTTTCCCATAACATGTGTGCAGGCAGCCTTCCAGGTCTCCTGTAATCCTGTCCAGTGGTTGGCCACTGTTTCTTCAAAGAGTCCCTCCAGTGTCTCAAATCTATTTTTAACTTCACTGTTGAACTCTTCTTGTTTCCTGCGATCTTTCAGAAACTGCACGTTGAATTTGTGGTGCGGTCTGTCTGATGATTCATGAAAGGACCTCAGCTTTATCTTCAAAGTTGCTACAAGCAGGTGGTGGTCTGAGGCTGCATCTGCACCTCGCCTTACCCTGACATCCAGCAGACTCCTTTTAAACTGTCGATTAATGGTGATGTGATCGATCTGGTTTTCTGTATTTCCATCTAGCGAAATCCAGGTGTCTTGTGAATGGTTTTGTGAGGAAAGACTGTGCCTCCGATTACAATGTCATTGAACAAACAGAAGTCTGTGAACAGCTCACCCTTCTCATTGCAGTTGCCCACACCGTGCTTTCCCATTATGTGTTCTTTGTCCGTGATGTCATCTTCAACTTTGGCAGCATTCATAATAATAATTCCTTTATTCGCCAAGTGACAGCACGAGAAACTCACCCATGATTATCTTCAGCTCTTGTCTTGGAGTACGATCAACCAGTGCTTGTAGGGAGTTGTAAAAGTCTTCCTTCTCCTCTTCTTAGAAGATAGGTCGGCGAGCCGACTTCCTGAAGGCGTTCGTCAACACGCGTCATAGGCCCCTCCAAAGAGGGATCTTCATGTCCAGGCTCTAGTTGTGGTAATGTTGTAGTTGCAGTTTCTGTAGCAAGGGTTGTTTTACAGGGTGGGGTTAGCTCACAACCCTCCTCCTTCATCTGCGCTTGGGACCGGCAGGTTACCCGGGGGGGTTTCCAGGCGGGGTTAAATAACCACTTATAAAGGAACGAAAATCTTATTTGGCACAACGCGTTTATGCTCATTGTAAACAAATATCACTTTATGCCACTTTTACAGCATGCGTCTAGTGCTTATTGAGAAAAATATTTTCGGCGTAAATGTAATATCGAGCGTGAATTTGAAATTACATATATTAAGATTTTTACAGTGACAGACAAACCATAGCTGATATGCAGTTGTTTCTTTAAAATGATGGACCATCAATCTACGCTACTTGAAAGTAAGCAGCCGCAAAGTGTACAAGTGTTTGATGGGAATCACTAGATTTTATCTTCCTAGTTCTCATCTCAAAGTGACATGTTTTTGGTATCTTATCTTTCTCGTTTAAATCTCATAGTGACATGCAAGAAAAGCTGAAAGACAAAGGGAAGGACTCTAGTGTCCTTATATGTTGTTCCTGTGGGAAAGAACGATCATTTTAAAGAAAGTGCCACGCTAGTTTCAATTCCGCTACAATCCAACAAGAGAACGTGATTTTAATCTTTGTGTGTGTGTGTGTGTGTGTGTGTGTGTGTGTGTGTGTGTGTGTGCGTGCGTGCCTTTAGAACTTTGACAAATCAAACATAGAAGAACTTTTTGAGTCACGTTCTTTGTTCTTACCGATGATACAGATGACACCGACATCCTCACGGTGAGTGCAACTATTTGGGTAGAAAACACTGTGGGAGCACTGTTCCAGGCTGGTTTCCACCCCACAACAATTCATCTCGCTCAGTAAAATGTAGCCTGAACCTTGTCCATATCTCTCCGAGCTGACGGCTGCTGCTTCGGTGCTGTCAATGAACAGATTTACACGATTTTTGAAAACTTTATCCCCATTTTAACCTCGCTTGATATGACAGAGATTATTTACTGATTGTTTACGCTATTGTTCCTTAAATCTCGGGTCATTATCATGCGCTGAATTGCAAAAGTCAACTCGTTATTGCTAAATAACTTAAATTCAAAGTCTGTAAACGCAGTGGCAGTGTTGTTTAACTGCCTTTCTTTTAAATCTCAAATCTAACGTCCAGTTTACTATACGAGTTTGTATTGACTCAACAGGCAGTGTCATGACAATGAGTTTAATTCGCTTAGAAATTGTAAAATAAAATTTCCCTAAATCAGAAAATATGTTCAATTTCTTTATAGACACATATCTTTATACCAGCACCTAACTCTTAAATTTTTTTTGACATGTGTTGGAAGTATGCTCCGTTTTTATATTACACGTTCGTGTCACATACATAGCGTACCACTATTACATTATGACAAATTCGGTTAAACGTCGGTTGTTGTGCACAAAAAAGACATAAAAGCTGAAAAAGACTGGTGTCTGATCGCAGTTTTCGTGAATGGTTTGCATCCAGCGTTGCTGTTCAACAAAAATAGAAATACTCACCTGTTAAAGCCTAACATCTTGCAGGCTACTTGAGCGTCTTTTTTTCCGAATCCGTCGTCACACACTGTTCCCCATTCTCCATTGTAATTTAGCTCTAGACGTCCTGCCTCCAATGTCCCGTTAACTAGACGAGCTTTCATCGGCTCAGCTGGAAATGTCATGACATATACATTGTCATCGTTAACTCGAGAATATACTTTTTCGTGACATTTCAAGAAAAATATTCTGACCATAAAAAATAGCTTAAATATCTTATTTACCAAATTAAGGGTCTTGATTTTGTACAATGTGTTTTTAACTGGGTACGCAGACGAGCCTTCAACTCTAACATTAAAGTTAAAAAATAGATAAATAATCTTGGTATTCAGAAAATTATTTACAGATATATTTTCTCCAATTGCTAATTAATTAAAAGAGTATTTGGTACTACACGTCTATGTTCCAAACATAGTTAAACAATATGAAGATTTGGCATTATTACACCACCGCGTCTAGTGCTTATTAAAAATTATTTTAGGGGTAAGTGTAATACGAGTGTGAATTTGGAAGAAGTTATTTTGAGATTTTTACATTGACAGACTAAACAAATGGGATATACATCTGCTCCCTAACGTGACATTTTTGTTTGGTGGAAGTCACTAGATCTTATCTTCCTACTTCACATTTCACAGTGACATGCAGGGGAAGCTGGAAGGCAAATGAAGATCTTTACTTCAATAAAATGGCTGTATTTTGGACTTCACCGTGATGATTACTGATTTGACCAATTTTGTCTTTGAATGATACCCGCCAATACCCAGCGGTCACATAGATCTTGCTGATGTTTTTCATTTTTCGTTCTTGCGAAGAACGTCTATTATGGGTTCGACAACGGCTAGACCTGTTAATTAACATCATCAAGCTGATGTACATTTTGGTATTGCCAAATGACTTTTTTAGATGACTTTATTTACCTACTTAGCAAATAAACGCGATATTAAGTGTAATCGTCAAATACTAAAGTTATTGTATTTTTTTTAACTCGATCGGTTTATGTCCAAAATCATGATCATAAACCATTCTGTGCTAGCAAAGTAATCGTGTTACAGAATGACAAAATACACAAAAGTACACGGAGAAACGAATATGCATAAATAAATGAATATCAAAGGCCGCAGTTTTTCCCTCACGGGAAAGCATGCGGCACAATGTAGAGAAATACAACCAAGAAACGACAAACAAGAAGAAGAAAAAGAAGAAAAGAAATATCCTAATTTGCAAAACTAATCATAAAGCCGGTCTAAGATCAACATAATAAAAGAGAAGGTAGCATAGCAGTCGGGATAGGCACAGAAAGGCATGAAGTAGACATGATTATGGTGTCGGTATCTTGTTAATGTAACTGCCATCTAAGTAGCTCATGCAATATTCTGTGTTGTAGCCTTGACAACTTGACATGACATTTAGTGGCTTATTTTACTTACCTAGGCATGGTATGATGAAAACAGACATCAGGCAGTTACTGACGACCCTCTGCAGTATCATGTTGCTGTCGGTTCGGCTGTCGTAGGACAATCGGGTGTCTGGCTAATCAGACACTGCACACTGACCGCCACGTGACAAGGAAGCAGAATCACTAAGCAGTTTATTGAATGTCTCAATCTGATTGGCTGTCTCCAAACTCTTTCGTCACAGATGTATGTCTATGTACGTATGTGTTTACTTGCGTAAATGACAAAATGACAGTCTTTGAGAAGTGCACATCCGTGGAGAAATAATGTGACAGAGGCGGCTTTAGCAGTACAGGCGGCCCTGGGCGAGCATGAAATGCGGAGCCGAGAGCAGTATGTGTAGGCTTATGTACCTGCTGACAAAAGAATCTCCTATCGCGGGTCTTCCTCAGGACTCCGCCATGCATTTTTCTGTTTTCTTAAGCAGATATGCGTCAGACGTTATTGTTTTTGTCTATACGCAATTAACATATTGTCAGCTAGCTTACCAGAAATGATGTTCTATTTAAAGGAGAGTTCTTCTTAAATTCAAGTAAACATACGTAATACGCACAAGCAAGCTTCTAAACTACATATTCACTTAGAACAGTCAAGAATAATAACATCGCAATAATGATAATGATGACGACAAGAAAGAGCAGCGTAACTTGTTTACTGTTATTTTTTTTTAAAGCCAAGTTGCACTTTTAGTTTGCATCGTTAGTTCTTCTTGCTGGTGAACTGCGTCACGTGATCCAGAAGCCGTTTCGCTGAAGTCCACGCTGGCCTGTTGAAGTCAAATTCTACGGTGTGCACACTTGTTACATTGTAAACATCAATGAAATGCAGCTAAAACATCTTTGTAAAAACTACTAATATTCTATCCAATCGCGTCTTCTTTTGGGGAGCCCTACTGTCTAACTGTAACTCTACTTGACTCTGTCATTCTGTTTTCCTACTCTGAGTGTTCTTTTTAAACAGTAATGTCACTAGGAAAAACGCAGCAGTTATGTCATTAGAAGCGGGCACGTAAACAACCGCAAGCTTACTCACGTCCACATAAATGAGCACACGCACAAACCCACGCAAAATTTGTTTGCACCATAGGCTAGCGGTTTCGCAGACAGTCACTGGTCTTAAGCACGCACTGTTGGCTTTATGACTGAAATACTCCTGACGACCATTCAACAACACGTGGCTACCTGATTTATCAGGGAAGATAAACGCAGCGGAAAGAGAAGGTTACACGTTGCCCTTTCTCACCTCTCCGAGCGTTAGAGTCGAGAAACGCGCTCTGACCTGACATTTATTGATCCTCAGTATGTTGATATACCGTACACTGGAATCCTTGTAGCCAATAATTATAATTAGTCAAGTCAGGCACACACAAGTATCAGTGATCGATGAAGTCGGAAGCGAGAACTACTTCTTTGTCCTGCTAGCAGCCATCATAATCAAAACCAGGAAGGACATCAGCACCGACAAGAGCAAAATATGGGAGAGAGAAGGTACAAGCTTTGCAACCAAACTCGGTGTATAAGACCCTAGTCGTCTCCATCACGCTGTACGACTGTGAAACGGGGACCAAAAAGGAGGGCTGGATTAATACATTTGAAACCAAATATTACAGGAGACTGCTCCAGATCTCTTAGAAGGAACACGAAAACAGTCACCAGTAAGACACAAATGCACTAATATAAGATGCTTGCACGAAAGGGCCAAATAAAAAATTTAAAGTAAAAAAGACCAAGATGACTGTATTAGAACATATACAAATGGTCTTCTCCCCTTTCTTAATCACCAAACATGGGTTCTTGTAAACAAAACAGGATGATGCTGACAGATTAGTACCGCAGCAATTAACGCAGAATTTTGAGCAGAAACAGGGAACTAGGTATACTGTAGTCCCAATACTGCGGAGAAGTTGTGTTCTTTGCCTACCGTTCAAAATAGTCAAGGCCCGACCACATGTTGATTTTCTATTTGACTAACAGAAAAAAATAAAAATAAAACAAGCCTGTGTTTGTTGCTGGACGTTTTACTCGTTTTTTGTTTTAATTGATGATACGAATAATTGAGATTTTGCTGCACCTGCTTAGCAGTCCTTTCTTGAGTGAGGCTGGATGGTGGCGGTAAATTTGAACCCTACTTTTAATAGCTTGAGTGTTTAACGGGTGACGAGGAAGATATTGTTTAAGCACTGGATTTTTAAATATTACTTCCTCTTTCCTAAATCGTATATTTGCTTCTTGTGCATAGCGAGAACTATCTGCATTGTATGTAATAATATTATTAATGTTTAGACTTTGCTGTGCACACTTTTTCATTCTGCACGCTGTCAGTGTTGTATACCTAGATGTAGATAATAAAAATACACTTGTCAGCACCTACAATGTAGCAAAAGCTAACTTACCATTAAAGTTGAACGCAATGGGTCCGTAAAGATCTTCTCACTCGTCTGCCCCGAAACCCGTGCTGGCTAATTGATTTCAACTGCCCACAATAGGTCCTTGTTAAGGGAGGGACATGTTTAGGACATTCAGGAGCTTTGACGTTTAGTCTTCAAAGAAGAAGTCTTAATAACTGGGGTTTTTTTTTTGGTTTTTTGTTTTTGTTTTAGCTGCATTTAGATTTTTCTGTTTTGCCTGTACTTGAGGGAGACTACCGGTTAAGATGCAATATTTCGTCCCTTGTTTCTTATTCTCTATCCCATGCAAAGAAGGGAAGATAATTTACATAATAAGTAATAGAAAAATAACACACGATGTGTGTTAAGAGTAGCAAGGAAATAAACACTTCTGGCACTTTTAACATTGTGGAAAATAGATGCAATATCTTTTATATACAGAAATCATTTTTTTTTATTCAGTTGTTTCGGCATAATGCCTACAATTGAGTTTAAGCTCGTTTTCCGGACTGAATAATCCGATTTTGCAGCCCTCTACTTTCACATCACAAAGCTTTATTCAGGCACATGTTCATTGTACAAAAATTGAACTTTTAATTTCTTCTCTTAATAAGCTTCAGTTTCCAATTCGTTTTAATGTTAAAGTGTGTTTGCGTGTTCGTAGGGACTGGGCTCGATGAAGATGTAGGGTCTCTATTCTTGAGCGCTGACCTGACAAGAGCGAGGTGCAGGGTGGTCCGTCACTGTTAAGGGATCTCGGCCTTAGCCTGTGCGAATTT
Source organism: Marisa cornuarietis (assembly GCA_004794655.1). Classification (NCBI taxonomy): domain Eukaryota; kingdom Metazoa; phylum Mollusca; class Gastropoda; order Architaenioglossa; family Ampullariidae; genus Marisa; species Marisa cornuarietis. Next base: position 2,528,996 of record SMMW01000636.1, read on the forward strand.
TGTCATTTCTTAATGTTAATTTTGTTCTTGCTTTCGATTTGATATACGAATACTTAAGAAAAATATCAAACCATTAGATGTGGTAATGTCTACTTTCAAGACAGCTGTATGCTATTATCAAACTTTCGGAAGGGCTAGGGGAATGGGTGAAATGAAGCGCTGTCGCAAAAGAAAGCGAAAGCAGCGCTATCACGTCCACGTCCTCCTGTGTGTTTTCTGTTTGTCGTCAGTACTGTTGTTTATTTTTCTGTCCCTCGTGTTCTATCCATTTAGTCCATGTCTCTTCCCCGTTTTTAACGCTAAGAGCATGCTCTCTATGAGTGTGAATATGCGCTATAAAAATCTTTATTATTATTCAAAGTATCTTGTTGCCAAGACGCTTCAAATCTAGCGTCAACCTGGACCAGACAAGGTCACATCAAGGGATATAAACAGTGACTGCAACTTCCACTTAACAAGCCAGAAGTTGAAACAGAAGATGAAGAGCAACATACACAACAGTCAAAATTACTTTGACCTGGACGAACAAGAACCATCTAACACGATGGTCTTTGGGGCCAATTTAACTGCAAAGTCGCTGCCTAAATCTTGATGAACTGCGACAGATAAAGTAAAACCTTTGCATCCAGATTCATCTAGAAGTCTCTACTCGTCCCAATTATACAGTATGGCTATGAAACGCGGACCTTTATCACCAAAACGGAGAGGTGGCTCTAGTCATTCGAAACCTAATGTTTAAAGAGACTGTTCCAGATGTTTTAGAATGAACACGAAACAAGCATGTTCGTACGCAGCTCAGGTACCACCCTAGTGGGTCCCCATAAACCTCCGCTCGTCACCGTCAAACGGCAAGAGCTAGCTGGGTTCGTGTCGGGGATCAGAGTTACCGCCCCTGGCTGGTAAGGAGTGTGTATTCACTGTAGTGTGTCGTGAGTGAGAAAAGCATGTGACTTAAGAATGTTAGTAATGGGTGTTACCTCCCTTAAATGTTTTAAGGAGTACTGATAGTCACCCTTAGATGGACGCTTGAGAATGCATGTAATGTGTACGTTTACGAAAGGAACTGAGCGAAATATTCACTATAGTTCCTGTAGAACTCATGTCATATTTCTCTGTGCGTTGTACAACACATGTCTCCTTGGGAAATAAAGCGCTGTCTAATAAAGCATTGTCTTTCTCTTTTCTCTTCCAGCTTCTAAGTAAAACCTATTAGTCTATTCATTTAACAGGTGTTGCTCGGCCACCCGCACTCTGCCGACTCACTAGTCGGAATCTGAATGAGATATTCAAAAGGAATCAGGTTTTGTACTAGAATTCTACGTAGGCAACAAACAAAAAAGACGAATGAATAGCCGCAGCATTTGAGAACTCTGTGAACTTAGGTTGATAGCAATAAGAATTTATTGTAATCTAAATAAAAATTTGCAATGTGATATTTTTTACACAAAAATACGCAGAAGAAACTAGAGCTAATAATATGCATTGCAGAAAACAACCAAATCAGTCAAAATAAGAGAGTGTGCCTTAAAACTCAGTTTATGTCGAACGCCACCGACTGTGTACGCAATCAACCGTAATTAAGGTTCTTTAGAAGACACATATGAACATCGTTTTGGAATATATGCAAGTAATTGTAGGATGATAGTGCTATTCCTTGTAATATTTTAATTCATTTTACTTAAAACGTTTTCAATCCGAAGACTTCTTTCACACAAATTGTTAAACTTCAGACAATTAAAGGATGATTCAGAAGACGCTTTAATAGCCTCCCTTTAATGCTTTCACAGCAAGTACTTCATTTTAATGTTGTTCAGTAGTTTTAATTATGACACACTACCGAAAGTGTACAAAGGAAAACTCCCCACTTTGTTATTAATTTGCACAATTCTGCCACACTCAAGGCTTCTAAGATAACTCAGAGATGAAAAGAGCGAAGAACTGAATGTTATAGCGTCGTCTGATGACCGCCGCCAGAGATGACATTCTCTGCTCTACAAGCCAACCCTGCGACAGTCGTCCCTCCCAGTGAACACCGACCGCTTCAGAGACACAAAATCAAACCACAACACGCAATGATAAGTGAAAACACATCAATCTGCTTCAGTAGCTAATTTTATATGAAAAAACACATTTCAACAAGTCAATCATGTAATGAATAACAAGGGAAAATAAGAGAACAGAGAGGTCAGAAACCGGAGAGATTAAATTGAAAGCAAAACAAAACCAAAAAAAAAAAAAGATTTCCAGGAGAAAGAAGTGAATAAGGCGACACAAGTTACGTGTATGTGTTTCTGAACGTCAAACATTAGCTGCTTATTAGATGATAAGTAATTGTCTGCTCTTTTAAGTGGTAGATAACTGAGTGGTGACAGAAAGTAAGCTGTAATCTGCATTCAAGTAGCTTCGTTTTTTAGTCTTTCGGTATTCTACCAAATCATTCAGATTTTATATTTTAAACTGTACTTTGCTTCGCTGTTTAGTAACTCGCATGATGCCATGAGGCCATCACTGGTTCTCTCCCTTTCTTTGCCTGTATTCATGTCATTTGAGTCTCTGACCACATACTTTTCTGTAGTAAAACCTGTCCTGCTGTTGCCTGCTTAACGAATAGCCGTAAAGCCGCTGACCATACCATATCATGAAATAAATGAAAATAAATAAATAGGTGGCAACTTGTTCGTGCGTATCGCCTCTCTTACGCTGAGATTCTGACATGCAGATTAAAGAAATAAAGGGATTAATTATGCATTTTAGTGTTTAAATATTCCAAAACAAATCAATTTAAAGTGATCGAAGCTAACATTGTATGCTTAAAACTTAGTACCAAAATAGAAACACATCATCAGATGAAAAAATGTGCAAAAATGGCTATTACCTTGCACGAGTTATCTTTGGTCCTGGGGAGGAGCGGGCATATGTTTTGTTTGCTGTGTATGCGGTGGCTATGATTATTTCAATAGTTTTTTAAGTTTGTGGAAGGAGTACATCTTGATAAAAATACTTGTTTAGACAAACTTTATACACGTTGTTTGCAAAAATCGATGTGTAATGGAAAAGCAGTTCCAGGAAATTTAGAAACAACTACAACTGAAGAAATAACACAGCAGTCTTAATGCATGTCTGTTTACAAACCTACGCAGTATGTGTTTAACTAAGAATTACAAACCTCTGTGTTTCTATAGTATCCACACCACGATTGCAACATTGATAAGGACGACCATTGCCGGACATAAAACCGCCATGCTAATCATAAAAGCACTGTTCCTGGTCGCTGCGATGATACAGATGAAATACAAATTAAGTATATCAACGGTATTCATTCCAATAGATGTTTTATATCAGTGGTTATTTTGCAGTTGTAAGCGCTATTAACATAATGTACATAATAATTAAAGATTTTTCTGTGAGAAAACATAAAAACTGCAGGATTAACATTGTTTTCCTTTTCAATACCAAGTAAGCTCTGCAAAGTTTAAGTTCTTCTGTGCATATATACCAGTTACCAATAAATTTAAATGAACGCTTAGGTATTTACACATGCATACACATACGCATATATACATGCACCAGTCTGTACATACGAACACGAACGCACACAAACGTACACATTCATACCAAATACATGAATGCATGCATGAATAGATATATAAATTCAAATAAACATGCACACATACACCGTTAGTTCTGTTTGACAACATAAATTTAAAGAACACAGAAACTTACAGGTAGCACTTATCAGAACAGACTTTTCTCTTTCAGTGTTAATTCTGCTGGTGTCCGTCCATTCCAACCTGTACTTTGTCAAGCTTTTATTTACTTTCGTGGAGATCCAACCAATAAGTCGATCTTCCTGATTACAGTAGCAAGACTGTATTAAGTGACCCACGCTGCAGGTCTTGCGTTTAAAAGCTATTGTACAGACAGGAGTTTGTTCTTCTTCCTCCAAATATGAGACTGTAACGAGGAACATCTTTGGGCTATAAGTACACTTCTGAGTTGTTAGTTCAAAAGTTATGTTAATGAAGCTGTCCTCTTGAGCTTCGATTTCGCTGCCCTCTGAACTTACGCCGACAAGATCTAAGGCGGCACCTGGATGATGTATTTGAACAGAAAATCTTTGATAATACGGCGGTACGTATGTGGAAACAAAGAAATACACATAATAAGAGCAGTGATGTACAAATTTTTTCACTGTACAAAATATTTATTTGCTCTTATTACCTATCGAACTTTTTGCTTAAACATTTTATTTTCAAAATAACCAGGAAGTTGTATTCCATCCTAACCTATCATAATCATTGATCAGACCAAAGTACTATAAATTACTTTTATTTGTGAACATTTATCTTTCTCAAACTACATTTTATTTAAAATATGGACACATCATAGCATGATATTTCAACTATTTGGTGATCATAGCATACCAAAGTCTTTCAGTCAGTCAGTCAGTCAGTCGTCCCTTGCCTGGCACCTGGCGTTGGGGGGAGCACATGGATAGACGCGGCAGCTGATAGGGCCCGCCACTCTTGCCTGTTTTGGGCAATAGTCAGCAGGTCCTGTACAGGACGACCAGTCCAGTCTTTGACGTTCGTAAGCCAGTTCTTTCTCTGACCACCGCGGCGTCGGCTACCCTCCAAGGTGCCTTGAAGGATAGTCTTCGACAAGGTGTCGTGCCGGGTTACATGGCCAAAGAAGACCAGCTTACGTCGCTTGACTGTTGATAGTAGAGGTTCCTGGTGTCCTACCAGTGTGGCAATCTTGTTTCTTACAAAGTCGTTGGTTTTGTGTTCTTTGTATGAGATCCGGAGCAGCCTCCTCACACACTTGTGCTCGAATGCCTGGATTCTCCTTTCTGTTTCGGCGAGTAGAGTCCACGTGTCGCATCCGTAGAGCAGGATCGGCACTACCAGGGATTTGTATAGCCTGTACTTGGTAGTGAACCTTATCTTGTGGCTATGCCAGATCCTATCTAGCCTAGCCATTGCTGCTGTTGCTGTTGCGATCCTGATGCGGATATCTTGCGTGGAGCTGCCGTCCTTGGAGAGAGTGGCTCCCAAGTACTTGCTTACCTCTTCGAGCTGTACCCCGTTCATATAGATCTCTGCTTTGCCGTTGCCATTGATCATAACTTTGCTCTTTTCTGTGCTTGTCTCCATTCCATATGCGTTTGAGCTGTCTGTCAGTCTGTTGGTGAGGTCTTGCAGTTCCTTGTTTGTACCTGCTAACAGATCTATATCATCTGCAAAGCGTAGGTTGCAGATTGGTCTTCCACCAATTGAAATGGAGGTATGGTGGTCATGAAGAGCTTCAAGCATGATGTTCTCCAAAAATATATTAAACAACACGGGTGATAGGGGACATCCTTGACGTACCCCTACTGTGGTACGAAAGTAAGCTCCTATTTGGTTGTTAAGCAAAACTGTACTCGTTGAGCTGTTATACAACGCTTCAACGACTTGGACAAGCCCTTCTTCAATGTTGAATTTCCGCATCACATGCCATAGCCCCTCGTGCCAGACTCTGTCAAATGCCTTCTTAAAGTCAATGAAGTTGTGGTAAAGGTCCCGCTGATGCTGCAGATGCTTTTCTATAAGAAGACGACAGTTGAAGATCTGCTCAACTGTGCTTCTACGTGGTCTGAAGCCAGCCTGTTCTTCTGCTAGCAGCTCTTCTGCGGTGGTTCTGATGCGGTTCTGTATGACCTTCAGCATGACTTTACTTGGGTGACTGATAAGGCTTATTGTTCTGTAGTTCTGACACTGTTTGCTGTTTCCTTTCTTTGGGAGGGGAATGATTAGTGACTGCGTCCATTCTCTGGGCCATTCCTTGCACTCCCAGACTCTTTGGCACAGAACAGTTAGGGCTTTTGTAGTTGCTTCCCCACCCTGCTTGAGCAGCTCAGCTGGTACATTATCAACGCCTGGTGACTTTCCTCCCTTTAGACTATGTACAGCTTTTTCGACCTCTTCCCGTAGGACTGGTATGTCTGCAGGTTCACTGTCTCTAGTCTGGTTGTTTTGGAGAATGTTGGCGTCGGTCTTCAGCTGGTAATTGTACAGGTCCTTGCAGTATTCTGTCCATCGGTTGAGTACAGCATTGCCTTCTGTGAGAAGGTGACCATTGCTGTCTTCGATGACTGAGATCTTTTGCTGGTCTGTCTTAGTGAGGGTCTTTAGAAGTTGGTAGGCCTTTTTGCTGTCACCTCGTGCCATTCCAACCTCTATGTCCTGGCACTGCTTCTCGATCCAGCTCTCTCTAGCTGCCTTCATCCCTTTCTTAATGGCACAATTCACTTCTTTGTATTTGGTTGCTGCTTCTGGTTTGCTTTTCTTTTCTCTCTTCAAGGCCCTCCTTTGGTCACAGAGGTCTGGTATGTCGTTCGTGACCCATGGCTGTTTCTTGTTTCTATGTCGCCCTAGAACCTCTTGGGCTGTCGACAGTAGCACCTCTTTGATGTTTCCAGCGAGGGTGTCTACATCACAGTCCACCAGGTTCAGTGCGCCAAATTTTCCGCCAACCGTGGCCTTGAAGACTTCTGCAACCTTTGGGTCTTGCAGCTTCTCCAAATCAAAGCGAATTCGGGGAGTGTTTGAGAGTCGCTTCGCTTTCAGCCTCAGCTTCAGGTTTGTTAGACCAAAGTCTTTAAGAGTATGTGTATCTTCAATATTGTTGTTGTGTCTGTAGCAGGTTTCTTGTTGATATGTTTTGGTCTGTCTCGTCAGTATGTGTCTTATATACATTCTGTATGGGTTTGAATGTCTGTTTTCATTATTTTGTAATCCAAAAATGTTTGTAAAGCGCATTGAGTCTACAGTACCGTAGAGGAATGCTATATAAATCTGCAGCATTATTATTATTATATTCTAAAATCTTAGCTACACTTTGTGTTGTGAGCGTTAGAGGGAGACATTGAAGCAGCGAATAAATCAAACTTACATGATTTTATTGTCTGGTCTTTGTCTGCGTCGACTGCTGTAGGTAAAGCAAAGAGAGACAAGTACAAGATGGTTTTCACAGATGTTGACATCGCTGACGAGATGCTTAGTGGTGTGAAATATCCTGCTCATATCAAGTAATTACACACGACAACTGTTTGCTTCCTTGTTGGTGACGCTTTGCAAGGGAGATCACACATATTCACCGTTCATTGTAGACCCAACTACTAGTCCTTTTTCAATTTAGTTTGGATCTGCCCCTTTTAAATGTAATGTCTACGTAGCTATCCTCTTGAGCTTCGAATTTTGAGCCAATGTCCACAAAATATAAGGCGGCACCTGAAGAATGTTTTCAAAAGAACTTATCTTTTATATTACGACATTACGAAGGCAGAAAACAGATAGACAGAGAGAGAGACTAAACAGTTGTCTAAAAATGAGTTCACTTTTGCTTACGTTTTAATTTGTGTTTGATCGTGTAACCTCTTGCACTAGTTTCTGAAACGTTTTAAGTTTTAATGACTAAGAAGTGGTATGTCATCTCAAACCAATATTGCCAGGGCGACAAAATTTCTTTTAGTAATGAACCCATGTCTTAAAGTACATTTTCAGTTTAAATATACATACATTTATACTAGTATGTTTTTTCCCGAAGGTTGAGGCAAGACAATCAATAGTTAAGTGTTTTAGTATATATGTTTCATTTCCATTTTAACGGTTTAGCTACAATTTACATAATGAGCTCCAAACTTAAATGTTCTACTTGCATATACAACACATTTACATGTTTGTGTTGGCTGGTTGGCGTCTGCGTTGGCTGCTGTAGGTAAACCAAAGAAAGACAAGTACAAGAGGGTCTTTACAATGTAGACATCGGCGTCGAGATGTTTAGTGGTGAGAAAGAGACAACTTAATTAAGTACTGAGAGAAAACACCTGCTTCCTTTTTCAATTGCGACACTTAGTAAGTAAGATCACACGTATTTTTCCTTTAAGCCACAATCCCTTTTACGTTTCTCAGTTTTGCTCACAACTTAAATGTCTGAAAATCAGGCTGGTGGAATAAATTTGTCCCATTTTTTTAAAGTAAAACTTTCTTCGATTTGTTTCACCGTTCTAGTATCTTCTGCGCTGTTAAAATAACGTTTAAATCCTTTAGCCAGCTACTCATACGTAAGGGACCTATAAACGGAGTAACTTGACTCAGGTTGATCTTTGTACACAAAGTGAAAGTGGCCTAAAAAGAGTGACATCCCGACAAAGCACACTGCATTAAACCAACATGCTTTAAACATTGTCATACACTGTAGGCCGGTGATAGCAGCAGAATGTAGAAGCAGTCTGTTATACTCAATGCTGACTAAGCGAGTCATAGTAAATAAAACTTTGACAGAAAGGCTAGGACAGATTGTTAAACAGGAACTGCAGCGCTAAATGCACTCTGAAATGCTTATGTACGGAGAATATAAAGACAGTGCTGTTGTTAATCGTCTGAACGACTGTACATAGAGCTAGGGTTATGACATTTGATGGGCTTCAGTTTGTGTTTCTCGGGCATGTTTCCGTACTCGTACGAGCGCTGTGTGTGTGTGTTTGTGTGTGTGTGTGTGTGTGTGTGTGTGTGTGTGTGTGTGTGTGCACGCGAGAAAGAGAGGGAGACTTGGAGGTTGTAACACATACTTATCCTATTGGCGGCATCTGTAAACGTGTCTAATGTCAACACAAAACGTGTAGGGGATGTAATTGTCTTAAAATACATAAGAAAAAAAAGTTTATAATTAGTCTATCTTACTACTATCATGATAATTGCATGGGCCTTATATTTGTTACTTCCTAACGATGGCTCGATGCTTTCCTTTGCTTTATTTGGCTTCACCCCCACATTCGCATGTCAAGTGAAGGCATGGTGCGCTTAATATAAATCAGCGTTACTTAGTAACACAGCACCGCAGCCCCTGCCCGCCGGCTGAGTTTTCTTTTCCATACACGTCTCAGTGACGGCAAAAACTTCGGCAGCCTTCGGAAAGGTGACTTCAGCGACTTTGACAGTCCGCACGATAGGAAGATCCGCCATTTTGACAGAAAACGAAAGCGAAAGCCCTTCGTTTATAGGGTTTGTTACGATTGGTCACTCCTATGATAGAGCAAAGAGCCAACGAATGAGAGACACTTATCCAGTGAATGAAGGTCCGTGGTCAGCATTAACTTTATGCAGCCCTTCACAGTTTGTAAACATTCTTTAGCTTGGCGCTATAACAAGGTTTTTTATTCATTACAAAAAAGATAACACGACGGGTCGCTCGTGGCCCGGATCAGCTACTGTGAATATTTCGTTGAAATTCATGAAAACCTCAAAACGCGCTACCCCTTCTGTCTAGTGCTCCTCGCTCGGGAAGAAAGGTGTTGATAACAGTCGACAAATGTTCAGCACAGCTAACGGTGGAAGAGTGAGGCAAACCGTGCAGGACTCTTTCACGCATCAAGTGGTAACAAACTCCTTGAAATCGTCCTTTCTCCATGCTAATGAAGCTGAAATCGTGAAGCTCGCAGAAGACGCCCAGAGTGAAAAATCGCTATAAGCCAAGCCACGCACATAAGCTCATCACCCCAACTTCCGACTAGCGCTCCGCAACCGGATCTTCTCTCGAACCGTTGATGTGTGTTGTCTTTAGTGAGAACTTTATCAAGATCTCACACGCATCCACACGCATCCGACCTCTGCAATTATCCAACTGTGATCTTCCAATGAGCGCTTCGGTAAACATTTTCACATCGCAAAGTCATGTCTGTGTTAAAACGTTTATGTCACAAGAGATGTTATGTTTACATAAATTTGTCAACTAGGACTGGTTTAAACAAGTGTACCAACTCAAAATAAATGTATTTGTACGCTAAACGGTAAACACGTCTTTTTACGTCTTTTCAGTCATAATTCTAGAAACTGTTATCTTTCTGTCCTTTCTGTTTGCCGCAGGTAAGAGAATACTAGAGACAAAGCTAAGACATTGTGATTAAAATAATAGTGGTGGGGATATTGGTGGGATTGTTGGTTATAACAGTGTCCTGGTGACGGTCAAGGTAGTGCTAGTGATGACGGTCATGGTGGTCATGACGGTAATGGTATTTATAGTGATCTTTCTATGCGATGGTAGTGATATTTGTGGTGGTGATAGTGATGGATGTGATTACGATTATGCTGTTGGTAGTAATGGTATTATTCATAGATGATTAAAGATGTAAATAAAAGTTGAAAGTTCCGCGACACAACACTTACACAAAGTCTTCAACATTTTGTTAATATCTTCCCTCATGCACTTTTATACTAGCAAAAACAAAATCATTTCAGAGACATTATTAGCTTTGATTGAAAAAATAATTAATCGGCTAACTATTACTAGCGACTTGGCAGCCTAACACAGCACATTCAATATGTCCATTTTTTTATATCTCAAAATATAGCAAGTTGAATAAAAGTCAAGCGAAATCTACACCGTCGCTCCTGAGAAGTTTGAGCAGGTAACGTCCACGCAGCAGTTAAGAGTTCGCGAAAAACCACATAGTCGCTTCCCAGTAAATTTGATGGATTAAAATCACATCACACTGCAGGTTACGTTTCGGTTACTTTCCACACAGAATCCACATAACAGTCTCTTCACAAAACTGTTATATAACGATAAAAACCAAACACTCAGTCATTTATTCACATATGCGCACTTCCTCCCTGTTCCCTCCCCCCCACCTCTTTTTCCCCGCCATCCTCGCCCCAGGAGAGTAAACTCTCCTTTCTTTACGTGTCGGGGTGCATTTCCCTGACATTCCTGAACATCTTACATAGGTTTATGCATTGATATTTCTACTCATTGGCTTTGACCATATACTTTAAATACCACATTATTTAGAGGCATATACGTTTTGTCTCTGTTAAGCTGTATACAGGCAGTGACGACTTTATAATCCCATTATATTACCTGCCAGTGTTTGTAAAGATGCACGTCGTTATGTAAGATGTAAACTGTACATACATGCAACACCATGTAGATATGACGTTCCCATTATTATCGTATATATATATATAAAGGTACTGTTAAGCAATCATATCATCCCTCTTTATTTTGGGTTAAATGACTAAAACATCTCATTCACACTATTATCACTGCACAGTATAATAATCTTCTGCACTTTCGGATAGTCTGAGAGCAGGAATGGAAAGAACAATGTAGTAGGGTAAGTGATCTATGAAACTTCTTTCCATCACTGTCTTTTACTGTGTACTTAGCACATGGATTGCTGCTACATTTTCATTTCCAACATATTTATTTCATCTGCATTTGCATAATGATGAATGTTCGATCGCAATGTTCTTGACTTCCCATAAAGTTTTTTCGATAGTCACTGTCAAAATTGTATATTTTTTGGAGTGAGTAAAAAACGTGGCTCCCAAAACACCAAACAATTTCACTACAACAATTACCACAAAAGTTTTCGTAATGGAGCTCCAGAATACAAACGTGGTTTACATTACTAGTCTGGCTAACACGCTTGCCACATGCTTGCACAAATACATTAAATTGTGTTACATCTTCAACCATTTAACCCCAGCATCAAATCCAGAAGCATCCCTATAATTCAACAGGAAGCCTGCTAAGCAGTCTTTAGACCCAAGATGAAGGATACAACGGGGCAAAAGAAAGTGATTTATTGCCTGAGGCCTTTAATTTCAGTAGTATGGTGAAGTGTTTGTGCTAATGGTCTGTACGTAACTGTATAAAGATAAGTCATACATGGATAATCTGAACATGGGCTGGCAATGGAAAATTGAATTTGGGTAACCTGCATTCTTAATAGCTCAGACTATTTTGCTCATCCGCCGAGTATACATGTTGTTTATACTTTCCATGTTTTAATATACTTCAACAAATTAAAGTGTTAATCGGTAATTTTCTTTAAAACTCTAAGGAGGATAATCTACTGCTGTTACGGTTACAGCCAATGGAGAGTGCTTTGTTAGGGGGTGCATTTTTTCTAATGATTAGATAATACTTCATGCAGGCTACTATTCGCGGTCAATAGTTATCTTCCGTTCCTGAGATGCCCACGTACAAAGATCATACACAAAGAGGTCAACAGCCTTGATGTCAGAGTATTGACTATATATATATATATATAATACGCTAATAATGTAAAAGGCCTCCACAAATGGAAAGGCAAAAAACGTTTGTTAATTAGGTTTGTAGCGACCTCTGTTTTTTAAATGGCCATGCTTATTTAATTCGACGGCTTCCGACGCCGGATTTAGTTCCTCGTTATCCAACCTGCTTAATAACTAGAGACCGGTCGGCCTTACATACCGGTAAGACGATTACAGAATAATACAGAGGATATGCTAAACAATAAAAGCAGAGAGCGCATGAGGAAAAGTTGGAAAAATGGGGGAGAGAGTAGTTTCATTCTTTTAGTTTCACTCTCCCAACAAGGCGGCGACATTAGATTGTCAAAAGAAATAGAGGAATTTATTTAACACAAGACTATAGAAAGAACAGCTTCTACAACCAACGTATAGTAGCAATAACCTGAACTTGAGAGTTACCGCTCTTCCCTCTGTCTCTCTATCTCTTTCTCTCTGCTAGGGATTTCTTACTTTATCTGGTGGCAAACTATCCTTGTGGCATCAGTAACATTCCTGTGTGCAGTCATAAAATTCATTTAACGCGACTCTTTCACACCGTTGCAGAAAGTTTGGACGTTTTTTTCTATGTTAGGTGTGTTTTTTTATCTATCGTTTGCTTACTAAAGTTGAAAAACTGACCTTTGTGAATTCTGTCTATCGATTGAACATCTCACATCATTGTCTACTTTAACGTATTTTCCCTGCTTCGTGCATATACTAGATAACTACTTAATATAATTAAATAACCCGTTATATGTATAACCTTGTATTTCGAGGAAGATTTTACACAGATTTGAAGTAATAGTATTGCACTCTGCATTACGTGATTATTAGGAAAAATGGCAATTCTGTTGTGAACTTTAGGAACAGTCTACGATATCTATGACACGCATTTGACCTTTTTTTTGTGTATTTCTGTGCTAGTAGACTTGAAAGTGTTTGTAAAAAGATCGCCAGTTTTGCTGTTTAAGGTAATCTCAAAGGAAGCATAAAGGAATAGCATATATTATGCCCAAATACTACTACAGAAAAACCTTGATTTGATCTTACGGGTTGTGTCCGAGCGTACTTCATAACGGACTTCACACAAAATAGTCTCTTTCAATAATTGTTACATTTGTTTATCGTTTCTCTCTCATTTTGAGGTCTCATATCGGTGAAAGCAGCAAGATTTTGCATACACTGGTTTTGTGCTTAAAACTACGTCTGTTGTACTTAATACTTTAAAATGTACGCTAGTCTAAATTACCTTCTTTGCTGCTGTGTGACTATTACATACTTTGGATTCTATGTTCATAAAAATGATGTATTACTTGTCTTCCCTAAATTAAATCAAAATCGTTTGGACACAAAAGTTTTCATGGTGCAGTCCGGAAATCAGGACTATACAGCCTGTAAGCGTTTAAAGCCGGATCTTGTACATAATACGCTAGCCAAAACACATGTGTGCGTATAAGTGCATACATGTGCGCATGTTTCCTTTTTTTATTGTGGATGATGTAGTGTGTGCATGTTGTGATGGCGTCTGTTTAAATACCAATGGGACTAGCACAACATTTCTTGTCGATTCGGCTGTTGAAAATGGATGACTCTACAAAGGGTATTAAAATGTAATGCAACAACGGAGATATATGCACCATCTTTTCATAAAGGTGGCTCCGAGGAAAGAATGTTCTCAAATTCTTCACTCTTTAAGCATGTGAAAGGGAAAGGGACAGCCTTTACTTTTTGTACCATCACTTCATATATATATATATATATATATAAAGAAAGAGGGGGGAGTAAAATACATTCTTTCGTTTTAACTACTTATTTGAATTTTGATTCTGACTGTCACAGAACAAACGTTTTTACTTGTTACTTGTAAAATAAACTGTTGAATTCTTTAAAAAGGAGACCCGTATTTTCTGTGCATCTTTCGCTGTAATCGGATTTGCTTTGGCTGGGAGATGTCAGGAAGACGAGGGGAAGTATTTTGGCCGTTGTGCAGTGACTATAATGAGAGCACGAAAGGACAGGCTAGAGGGATGGGACCTATTTAAGGCCCAAGATTATTACGTGTTACTGTATTGACTGTGTATGTGTGTGTGTGTGCGTGTGTGAGTGAGTGCATCGCTTTCTTTTGGATTTAATATAGCGAGTAAAGCCTTTTTTCTCGGGAATATTTATATTACTTCATTATTACTTGATTTTGCTTTATTAGTGGAAGTCAGAGACCAATATTCCAAATAAGGTACAACTGATTGACAATACATACCAGTATTGATATTAATGAAACAAAAACAAATTCAAAAAAAAATGGTTATGTTTTACTCTGCTTCATTTTCAAACCAAAATTGTTGAATTATGCAGAGGATACATGGCATTTCACTTGTGCGAGGGTTAATTTTGTTTTCTTTAACCAGTTCTACAGCTTGAATGTGAGGATTAGTTTTGAATCATAGCGCTTTATTCGCCTGCTTTCTGAACTAAATTCAAAACACTTTCAGTTTTATTAATTTTGTTAGACTGCCTTTGTGACCAATCATAGTAACACAGTTGAAGAGAAGACCTTTTGTACTGACAGTCTTACTTGAACGAAGTAAGCAAAATGGACACCAAGGTAAACACGATGTGTTTATCTATCTCTCTAACCACTGATCGTAAGGAGATATCCAGTAGACAAGACGGAGTCTATAGAAAGTCTTATCGTCGTTGTTTAAAGGCGGAAGTAATGTCAGACTTAAGGTTTTAATGTATCTCAATATAAGTTATGTGTGCGCGTGCTTGTGTGCGTCACAGCTTTAAGGTTTAGTTGATTTTCACTTGTCTTCAGTTGCTCGCCCATAGATGGACAGAGCCTAGTCAACAAGCAGAAGCTATAGACTGAACACTAGAGACCACCGCTAAAAATTCGCCCGTATTCACTGTGATCTGCCACGAAATCTACCAGTTACTGAGAAAGACGCCCAACACAGGTCTGTCACCTTTATGCAGGGCAAGAACAGTGATCCACTTCCAATTAACACATTCATTCGGCACTTAGTGTCATGTATGAATGTTTTTTTTTTAAAAACTCTACCTGGCGAAAAAACCTGTAGTTTGTATGTTACTCTTCATCATACAGATCTGGGAGTTATTACTTATGCTCTTTAAATGCGAGAAATGCGAGATACTGGCTTCAGTTGATGTAAGTTAAGTAGCTGAGTCGCTTAATACGCTCGACTATACGGCAATTGGGGAGAAAAAAAGTGACTTAGTTGACCAAGACATAGGCAGTAGCGAATGTTTCTAAGGGCAAAAAAGTTACAGGTTTAACAAAAAAGCTTCAAAAGTCCAGATGTAAGCCGAATGTTTTTATTCAAGATGCTCCACTATGTAGTAGACAAAAAAACATTTCTTTTATTTACATAATTGATGATCAATTTAAAATCTAGCCACACTAAGCAACTTTCTAATGGTTACTCAGGTATTAAAGTTACAAAACATTACAAAAATTCTCTTGCCTCTCTCCTTCTCTATCGCTTCATGTAAGTGAAATTATGTTACTGAGTCAGTAAGTAATCATGGCATCTTTGACCATGTTTTTTTGTTATCGTACAAAGAATATTGTCAATTCTGCTCGTCAAATCTCTAACAGTATTACAAACTTTTAGAGCAAGTGCCCGCTTCTTCACATAATCAGTCCTCTACCTAATAGATTATATAAGGGGAGTTAACACGGAATCAGTCGCAAAATGCCTTAAATGCTAGTAACATAGTAGAAAGATGGTCATGTCAAACATTATTTGTTTAAAGCACTTCCAATTTTCTCCAATCGTAAGCAAGAGGCGGAATAGTGGATAGATAGCAAGGTAATCGTTATTGCAATCGCGAATATAGTCGGAGGTTTTATTCAAAAACTCCTAGTGAGGAGGTAATACATAAAATAACACTAATGTTTTCATTACTGATATCAAGGTTTATTATGGTTGTGGAGGAGCCATTGATGCTGCATGTGCCATTTATTTTTGTCGAGCGTTTAAAAATATATTAAAGAGATTCATCAATTCATAGTTATAACTTGATCTTATTCAAGAAGCACTACACATTAAAGTTGTTTCAGCTCAGCAGAAACTGACCTCCCTGAGGAAATGCATCATAAAAAATCAAAAAGTTTCAGTATATGTATTGTATTATAATGGGTTACACGTATGTCAAGTACATCGAGTACATGTGTCACTCATGTCGCCTCCCTAGACGATCTATTAAAGTCATCGGAACTAAAAACAAAACCGCTGCTTTCCGGGGAAAGATTTACAACGATCTAAATTTCAATAAGTACGCATGCAAACAAGTGACATTGCTGTGATTATGTTATGATTATAAACAGTTTAATCTACAGTCTTGCTCTTTGTAATACGTTGTAAATCACCTTGAAATTCTTTCGTAATACTCAAGATAAAGTAAAATAGAGAAAATAAAAAATAAAATATAATGTAGCGATTATAGTGTTTTTCTTTAGGACACAAACAGGTTTCTAGAGTGGGTATTAGCTAAAAATAAAAATAATCATAATTGATAACATAACAATAATGACAATGATGCAGTGGCACAAGTGGTTTTCAATCGATTACGGTTTTTTAATAACACGCTCCGTTTGATGCTTGTGTTGCTCGTTCTCCATGCTGTTGAGAGAAGTCACGTGATCCAGATGACTATTTTTTGATGTCCATGGTGACCTTGTAAAGTCAGATGTCACGGTGTCCACACCTGCCACATTTTAAACAGCAATGAAATGTAACTTAAAAATATATTTGTTAATTAAGTTTTATTAATCTATGCGTGCATGTCCCCTATATTATATATTATGTGTCCTCTTGTCTTTGTTTTGTCTCTCCCTCACATCGTCAAATTCCACACACCCCTCAGTCTCTCTGTAAGCAAACACACGGTAAAGATGTTTCTTTTCTACACATGTTGATTTATCATTATCAATTTAAAATGTTCTTCTGCCTCTTATAGTTAATTTTTTATGATTTTTTTGAAAAAGGTTAAATACATCCCGCTCCAATGGGGAAGGGAACCTGTTCTTAGCATGCACACACACACAGAAAAAGCACAATATTCAAAAATTATCTACTAGTGTGTCAAAAAAGGAGTAGAAAATAAAAAAAGAAGAAAACTGCATACTTTGACATTCCGAAAAACTTAAAGAGAACTGGTGGGCCACACAAAAATATAAGTTCCTAGAAGCACAGCTTTCATGCCAATTCATGTGTTTACTCCTGCACGGATGCACACGTACTGTTAATTCACACAGCACTGAATAAACACTTTAACGTTTATTAAAAAAATGTTCCACTGGCTTCATGGATTAAAAGCTCATAATGCTAATTAGTCACTCAGATACGAGTTCACGGTGCTTTCACTTTACACAGCACGTGAACAAAACCTGGCGAAAGGAAGGAGTTTTGTCCCCTTCAGCCAATCGCTAAGCGCCTTTCGTTTCGTTACTAAGGGCATTTCAGTATCTGACTCTCCCATTGGATAGCGTCGAGATCAACGACGAGATTTGCTTACTTCTAAACTTTAGTAGATAAAGCATCTGAATAATGAATACTTGAATCAGTCATTAAAGAGACTGAAACTACAGACTCCGGGCTTTCTAGCAAGGTATAACACGATGGGGTTCAGACAGGGAAACTGTATCGAAACAGCGTTTAAATTTCGTCATTTTTCTGAGGAAATCGGGACGGATCGCAGGGGGGTACCTCGATAAAAACGTATTTTAAGAGAATTTCTAACTTTTATTTCAACATAACAGGGTATTTTCCTGTTAGTTTAATAACTAAGGAATTCATTTTTGAAGAAAGTCAAACTACACAAAATTGACCCCAATAAACGTTCGGAGCCTCTAGCACAAAACTGCTCTGCGCGACTTAGGACTCATTTCGTCGTGGAGGGTCACATATATGTGAAAGTAGACAGAAGACTTCGTAGTTTAGTTGCTTAGTACACTCGACGTTTGGGCAGAAGGCTGCTTGCCTCTAATATGAAAATAGAAAATAATATTTTATTGTTTAGGCCTTCGGTCCCTAACAAGAGGGTATTTAATGTATTTCATAAATAATTTATACCAATAGTAGTCAAATATCTGGCGTCTTAGTAAATACTGATTCCTGAAATGTATGGTTAGCGGAATGATCAAACGTCATTTTAAACGACTCAACAATTTTGGTGCGCCACGTTAGCTAAATATTTAATTTACTTCTCCCCATGCCTCTAATATGAAGACCTTTGTTTCTTGTACTTACTGATATTACAGATGACAGCAACATCTTTTCGGTGACTGCAGCGCTGTGGGTAGAAACCACTGTGATTGCACTGTTCCAGGCTGGTTTCCGTCCCATTACATCCCATGCCACTAAGTAGGATGTGGCCTGAACCTTGTCCGTATCTGCCTGAGCTGGCAACTGCTACTTCAGTGCTGTCAATGAAGAGTTTTACAAGCTTTTAAAATACTTTACCATAACAATCATTTTCATCAACAATTCCCGCTTGATATGATTGAGGCTATTTACTGATTGTTTAAACTATTTTTCTCCAGATCGCGTGACATTATTCTCGCCTGCAATAGAAACGTCAACTTGTATAACAATAAATAAAATAAAACAAGTGTTAGTTCTTTAAACGCAATAACAGTGTTATTTTATTTGCTTCTTTTTTAAAACTCGAACCTGAAGTTAAAAAAACCACTTTTCATTGACTCAACAGTTTGTCTCATGATTATTCATTAAAAACTGTTAAAGAAAATATCTTTAACTCCAAAAAATCTCTGTAATTTTTTTAAACTAAAATAACCTTTTACCAGCGCCTAACTAAAAATTTAAAACTATATATTAAAATGCATAGTCCTCTTCATATTAAGCATATGTGTCACGGACATAAAGCAACACCACTACATTAAGGCAAACTCGGTGAAACGTAGTTCCCGAGCATTGTCCATATTTCTCGGAGCTGAGAACTGCTGCTTCAAAGCTGTCAATAAAGAGTTTTAAGGGCCTTTTAAATATTTCAGTAAAGAAAGTATTTATTTTATTTTCCATCAAAATATCACTTGATGTGATTAAGAATATTTCGTGATTGTTAAAAAGATTATTTTAGACTACACGTCATTATTCTCTTTAACAATAAATGATAAAATAATTGGTTAATTCTTAAATTGCTATGGCAGTGTTTTTTAAAGCCAAACAATATTTATTTAACTATACAAGTTTTTTTATTGTAAATTTAATTTTTTTACATTGTCAAAGAAAATGTTCTTATGAAAATTTTATTTATTTAAATATAATAATATCTTTTTACTTTTGGCTTCCGTTGGTCATTGCCTTTTTTAGCATATGTGATTATAAGCAGATATCTAAACTGTCTTGTGTTACGACCATCAGGCTCCCCCAAGGAATTTGTGTTTACGTTAACCTACACTAGTCGTTGAAGAAAGGTGTTTTGCATTTATAGTATATATGAAAACCATTGTTTTCTACCACCTACAAGACTCTACCGTCGCACGTCGTGAGTTGGAGCTATGTATTCGCTTTCAGTATATGCTATTATGTGCATTACAAATCATTTATTATAGAAAAGACGGATAGACATTCCTAAGAACATTGCCCGAGAAAAAAATCACATCACACCCTAAAGGGAAGTGCTAAAGGGAAATAAAATACTCACTCGTTAAAGCCTAACATCCTGCAGGCCACTTGAGCGTCTTCTTTTCCAAAGTTGTTGTTACACACTGTTCCCCATTCTCCATTGAAGTATATCTCTAGACGGCCAGCAGTGATTGTCCCGTTAACCAGGCGAGCTTTTATTGGCTCAGCTGGTAGTGTCAAGAAATAAATAGTTATCTTAAGTAACAAGACAATGTATTTTCATGTTATTTTAATGAGACAATTTCTATACAAATCATTTTAACAATGGTCGTCAAATATTTGGCGTCTTAGTAAATACTGGTTCCTGAAATGTATGTCTAACGGAATGATCAAACGTCATTTTAAACGACTAAGCAATTTTGGTGCGCAACGTTAGGTAAATATTTAATTCACTGCTGCCCCTGCCTCTAATATGAAGACCTTTGTTTCTTGTACTTACTGATGTTACAGATGACAGCAACATCTTTCCGGTGTCTGCAGGGCTGGGGGTAGAAACCAATGTGATCGCACTGTTCCAGGCTGGTTTCCGTCCCATTACATCCCATGCCACTAAGTAGGATGTGGCCTGAACCTTGACCGTATCTGCCTGGGCTCACAACTGCTGCTTCAGTGCTGTTAATGAAGAGTTTTACAAGCTTTCAAAATACTTTACCATAACAATCATTTTCATCAATAAATCCCGCTTGATATGATTGAGGCTATTTACTGATTGTTTAAACTATTTTTCTCCAGATCGCATGACTTTATTCTTGCCTTTAATAGAGACGTCAACTTGTTTAACAAAAACAAAAAATAAATAAATAAAACAAGTGTTAGTTCTTTAAACGCAATGCAATGTTTATTTGCTTCTTGTTTAAAACTCGAATCCACAGTTAACCAAACGACTTTTCATTAATCAACAGTTTGTGTCATAATTATTCATTTGTTTTAGAGAATATTTTTAGCTAAAAAAATTTATGCATTTTTTCTAAACTAACCTTTTACCAGCACCTAACTAAAAATTTAAAACTATATCAAGCATAGTACTTTTCATATTAAGCATTTCTGTCACGGACATAAACCAACACTACTACATTATGGCAAACTCCGTGAAACATAGGTCCTGAACCTTGTCCATATTTGTTGGAGCTGAGAACTGCTGCTTCAAAGCTGTCAATAAAGAGTTTTAATGGCTTTACTTCAGTAAAGAAAGCATTCTTTATATATTCCATCAAAATATCACTTGATGTGATTAAGAATATTTAGTAATTGTTAAAAAGATTATTTTAGACTACACGTCATATTCTCGTTAACAATAAATGATGAAATAATTGTTAATTCTTAAATTGCAATGGCAGTGTTTTTCCTTTCTTTCTTTAAAAGCCAAACAAATTTGAATTAACTATACAAATTTTTTATTTTAAATTTATTTCTTTTAAATTGTTAAAGAAAATGTTCTTAAATCAGGAAGTTTTATTTATTTAAATATCAAAATATCTTTTTACTTTCGGCTTCCGTTGGTCATTGCCTTTCCTGCATGTGTGTTTGTAAGCAGATGTCTATACTGTCTTGTGTCACGTCCATCAGGCTCCCCCAAGGAACCTGTGTTTACGTTAACCTGCCTGCACTAGTCGTTGACGAAAGGTTTCTTGCCTTTAAAGTATATATGAAAACCATTGTTTTCTACCACGTACAAGACTCTACTGTCGCAGGTCGTGAGTTGGAGCTATGTATTCGCTTTCAGTATATGCTATTATGTGCATTACAAATCATTTATTATAGAAAAGACGGATAGGCATTCCTAAGAACATTGCCCGAGAAAAAAATGCTTAAGGGAAATAAAATACTCACTCGTTAAAGCCTAACATCCTGCAGGCCACTTGAGCGTCTTCTTTTCCGAAGTTGTTGTTACACACTGTTCCCCATTCTCCATTGAAGTATATCTCTAGACGGCCAGCAGCGATTGTCCCGTTAACCAGGCGAGCTTTTATTGGCTCAGCTAGTAGTGTCATGAAATAAATAGTTATCTTAATTAAAAAGGCAATGTATTTTCATGTTATTTTAACGAGACACGTTCTATAAAATTATTTTAACAATGGTCGTCAAGTATTTGGCGTCTTAGTAAATACTGATCCCTGAAATGTATGTTTAAGAGAATGATCAAACGTCATTTTAAACTACTCAGCAATTTTGTTGTGCTGAATGTGCTTGTACGTTGGTTTAGTGACAGCTTAAAAAACATCAAGTTAAACCACGTAAGAGTGAGTTTGAAAGATACGAACGTAGTATAGAGATTTTTGTAGCATTGTTTCCGAAAATAGACGTTTGTGAGTAAGATTAATGAATTAGCCGTGCTATTACATGTACATGACAAATATATTAATTAGCTCTTCTTTTACTGACATACTGTCTAAAAAGCTTGAAATGGCGACTTTGACTTGCTCCATCAAAACTTGGTATGCCACATTTGTCCACAGATAAGCATTATCAAGGCATGGTCTTAGTTTTCTAATTGGTTGTAGCCCTAACAACAAAAATATATCTAGATACAATCTTGACGTCTGTGTTGTTGTCCTTTTTCTGTGGATTCTGATGATTGCAGTGTATCTCTAGATGAAAGGGGGACATGTAAGGGTAAAAATTTGGGACAATATTATCCTTAACTAAGCTTTAAGCCTTTACGCATAAGCAGAACTTATCGTCAGATATTCAAGTCGAAAAGCCTTGGCTATTGGAAGAGCGGTGGGAAAAGAAAATACTAACAAAATATAACAATTTGGCTAAAAAAAAAATTTAAAATCTTTTCTTTGAAATGCACTAAAACGGTTAAATTAATTGTTTCTTGAGGTCTCGGGATTTACTTTTTCGCAATTCTAGCCATTTTTCTCCTTTTTCTCGTTTCTGACAGTGTTTATAGCTAAAGGCACTTCTATTTCAGATTTTCTCTATTTTTTATTCATAAAAAGACAGCCTGACTGTTTGCACTTGTTACTTTGGTCAAGAGGAAAAAAAGAATTTGTTCTACTCTAATTTCAGCAAAACCTCGTTTGTTAGGAAATGTGTCCTCGCAGTTACTGCTGCTGCAGATGTTTCTAACCTTTTTCCAGTGGGCATAGTCCTTGCAAATCGAAAGATTTTTTTAAAACATTGCATTTTTCTGTCAATATTTCCACATACATCGAGGAAAAATGTCGCATGGATAAATAAAATTACATTTAACTTTGGGGTAAAGTTTATTAGGCTTTTTTCTGGTAACTCCTTAATCTTGTTTTCTTTGTTTTTGTCCTTTCCGAAGGTATACACATATATATATATATATATTGCTTTTGTCCTTTCCTAATATATATATATATATATTCTGTATGAGGTCCCTCTAATGAACAACATTATAGTCTGTATAACACATCTTTTTACTTAATCGACGAGCGCTAAAAGATGTCTTTAGTACAGCATCTTAAACAGTACAAACTGTCTGAGAAATCAAATTATCGTTCTTACTGATGTTACAGACGACACCAACATCTTGCGAGTGACTGCAGTCCCGAGGATAGAGAGGTCCGTCCTGACACTCCGTCAAACTGGTTTCTGTTCCCCGACAGTACTTGGTCTTGAGCAGAATGTGCCCTCGTCCTGCTCCATACTTAAATGGGGAGACAGCGGCTGCTGCACTGCTGTAGGGACAGATGTTTACACAGGTGACAGTAAGTAATGCACGTCAGTAACATGTATGCATAGCAATTAATATATTAGCGATAGGTGTAGTCGTCTATTACTAATGAACGCGAGCAATGTTTCTCAAATACGTATCAGACACCAAAATTTTAATTAAATTTAATTAAGGAACTAAGTGACCAATGATAATCGTAAAGGACACCATGACGACTGCGATATTAAGTTTGATGCATTATATTCATGTTTATTGTTAGGTCTAGAAAATTAGTTATTTAGTGCTTATGTTGATCGATATCCATTACTATTTCAGTCATATTCACAATCTATATTGGGGAGTATTATGAGTATGACTGCGATAAAATTTCGTGTGCTAAAACAATTTAGGCAGATCGACACTCAGTATTGAATACTAGTTAATACTGCTGCTTTATGTATCTTCCGGAAGCCGATATACACACATCGGGTAGCAGTTCCCGTTACACGCTATATGGGAAATAAAATACACACCTGCTGAATCCTAGCATCCTGCAAGCTACCTGCGCCGCTTCGTTGTTAAACCCATCGTCACACACTGTGCCCCATTCTCCATTGAAAAAAATCTCAAGACGTCCGGCAGCCTCCGACCCGTTCACCAGACGGACCTTCATCGGTTCCACTGTCAGTTACAGCAGACAAAGGATAACATCGGTTTGAAAAAAAGCCAATTTGCACATATAATGTCAATTAATAAATATTTTTGACCAACAGTCATCAAACATAAATAGTTTTAATTATGAAGTGTCATAGAGCATACTATTGTATCTCATGTGTTTGTGACATGTTGATGTTAGTTTACTCCCAACAACCCCTACTGCTTTTTTAATGACGTGAAAGGAGAACCGATTGTCAAGGTGACAGTGGGAGACGGGACACCACGAGTAGTAAGTGACCGACATGTCGCTACATCACATGCCTGAACCTACGGCGTACACTGAGACATAGGAACTCACAAATGGGAAGTAACGACTGACAAAGAGAAGTGGATGGTATGTGTATTAGAGACTGGATATTGTTGTTATAACAGAAGATAATGGTATAATCACTGCTCTTTCACGGGTGGCAATTGGCCCTCTGGCACTGTCAATAGCTTGTCAAACCCACCAAACATCGTCACGATCAGCAGTTTCTCGATCCTTATGAACGCCGTAAAACGTACTCTTCTCGTCACCACTTCATGGCGACAGAGACCAGATAACATTCCAAGAAAACTGTTCTTAACGCAATGCTGAAATTGTGCTTCTGATTTTAAGAGCTGGAGTAAAGGTGTAAACATGTTATATACTAATGACATTTTTTTAATGTGTGGATCTCTCCGTCTCTCTCTCTCTCTTGTTGTGGATGTATGTGACGACGGAACTGCTAAAATTTTTTTTTTGACGGAAACATCAGGCTGTAAAAACTGCGGGAGCAACATTTCTTTCGATAAATCCGTTTTTTGGCACGGTGTAAAAAGGTCTCTCTCTTTCACTCTTTCTTCCTCTCTCTTTTAATCATAATTATTTATATAAATTTAAATGATACACACAAAAATTAAGTTATTCTCTAAGTTATGCTATTCGTACTTACTGTTGTTGCAGATGATACCGACATCTTCCGAGTGACCACAGTTATGTAAATAAATACCGGGGTGAGAGCATTGCTCCAGACTGGTTTCCGCCCCACTGCATCGCACGTCGTCCAGTAGAATGTTACCTGAACCTTGTCCGAATCTGACTGATCTGACAACTGTTGCTTCAGTGCTGTGAACACACATGTGCACAACGTTCACTATTATCTTGTATCTTTTTCATGTATTACCTTAATATACTTTAACATGCTGAGCATTTACTATTCTTCAACACTATTATTCTAAAATAGAAAAAAAACGCTATTATTTTTCCAGAAAATCTGTTGAGGCCAGAAAACGGGACTTTACCGCCTCTGAAGAAAACATGAAATGAACCATCTATTTTCTTTTACTACCTGTAATTATTTTACTGTTAGATCTCTATTTTCTATTCTCTCTCACTCCTTTCATCAGTAAGAATCTTACAGCATCCAAAACGTGACTATCAAAGGCAAGGAATCGATACAACACGAGAAAGATAAAACTCTTAAAGTCAAGTACGCATGATGATTTCGTATCACTCGCTATACTGTTAAACATAAACAACAAAGTTACCTGTTAAATCCTAACATCATGCAGGCCACTCTAGCTTCCTCTTTTCCAAATTCGTGGTCACAAACTGTTCCCCATTCTCCATTGTAATTTATCTCTAGACGTCCCGCCGCGTTTGTCCCGTTAACGAGACGAGCTTCCATTGGTCCAGCTGAAACAATCATAACACGATCAGGATCAGTGGTTTGTCGATTCCGAATACAGGAGTACAACTTATTGTTTTCGTCACAAATGTATGGCAGGAGAGATCAGGCAGCATTCCAGGCAATGGACTGTTGTGGGTTCTTTTTTCAATCTACAAACATTTTTACTGTTCTTAACGTAATGCTAACATTTTGTGTCTGGGTTTTAAGAGCGGAGTGGTAAACTACACAGAGTTATGTAGACATGTAATATTTGAAAGAACGTTTGTAATGTGTGCACCTCTCACTCTTTCTTTCTCTCTCTCCTGCTCTTAATGTGTGTATGTGAAGAAAATGCTGAAATACTTGTGTCTTATCGACGAACATCGGACTGAATATAATCTGCGTAAACAACGCAAACAATTCTTGAGACAAATCCGTTTATCTAATGCGCGGTGTAAAAAAGGATCACTGTCCCCTTTCTTTCTATTTCTCGTTACTGTTTATACAAATCTGAAAGATAAACACAAAACTAAAATTATGTTATTTTGTTAGTTATGTTCCTCGTACTTACTGATAATGCAGATGACACTAACATCTTCCGAGTGACGACAGTCATGTGAATAAAGTCCGCGGTGAGAGCATTGTGCCAGACTAGTCTCCGCCCCACTACATCGCACCTCGTCCAGCAGAATGTGACCTGAACCTTGTCCGTAACTGACTGAGCTGACAACTGCTTCTTTAGTGCTGTGAACACACAGGTGTACAACGTTCACTATTATCTTTCCCGTAAATTACCTTCATATACTATAACCTGCATGGCATTCACTATTCTTCAAAACTATCATTCTAAGGAAAAAGGCACGTCCTTATTCTGTATTCAGGAAAATCTGTTAATGTCTGATGAAGAACGTTACTGCCTCTCAAGTAAACATCAAGCACCATCTTGATATACTTTCACTATCTGTAATTGTTTTACTGTTGGATCTCTAGCCAATCCCATTGCTTTCCCTTTCACACTTTTAAATCAGTAATAATTTTACAATATTTAAAACTTGACTATTGAAGGCAAGTAATAGATATAACACGAGAAAGATAAAACTCTCTGAGTCTAGTACCCACGATGATTTCGTATCAAACGCTACTGTAAAGCAAATACAAAAAACTCACTCGTTAAATCCTAACATCCTGCAGGCCACTCCAGCCTCTTCTTCTCCAAATCTGTCGTCACACACTGTTCCCCATTCTCCGTTGTAATATATCTCTAAAAGTCCTGCCGCGTTTGTTCCGTTAACCAGACGAGCTTTGATTGGTTCAGCTGACACAATCATAACATGGTGTTAACAATAAATTTTGTAAACGTTAGTTTTTTTACTGTATCCGTGGATATCTCATACCAGGTAACCTGACTTGCTTTTTACTTATTTTCCTTTAATATGTTTAGTCATGTTCACTCTCTTATGTATGTTTGATTGTTACATTTTTAAATGATTTTTTACCACCTTCCCATCGTCATAGAGGACATAAATTTGTACCAGTTATTTATTTACGGTGAAAAAATATAGTTTCAAACAGTCCAAATATAGTAATGTACAGTTTTTTCCGAATACTTTTGTATGAGAACTTATAGTCCCAAATATGATAGATAGGTAACTGCTGGTCCAGGACTAGTAAACTAAAGGTTTTCTCCCTTTGATCAGCCTGTATGAAGGCAACAATGTAAAAATAAAAATCGACAACAAAATTCAAACAAGAAATAGTTCTTTCCGTTAGATGATTGCCTTGAAATAAAAATAAAAAATACCTCATAAAAAAGTCACGACCCTTTAGAGACGTAGTAAAATAACCCTGTAAGGCAGAAGCGTCCGCCTGTATGTTTGCTGTTTCACGGGCGTGTCACACTGTCTGAGTGATGCTCAGCTTAGAAAATCCACGATCTCGAAAGTATTGTGCAGATGTTATATCTCAACTTCTTCCTTTTGTGCAATGTTAACCACAGTGTCAAGATTCTAAATAAATAGTAAGCGGCATGTCAGTCAGCTTGATAGGCGGATGTTAAATTAGCGACCGCCACTTTGTAACGACACTCAACCCAAATACAAATGTGTGAAACCGCAACGCAAAGAAAAAGTCGCCTAGAAAAGAAAAGGCGAGAACATCAGGAGAAATTATCGTTGGAGAAACCACTAAAACTATAAAATAAAATAGAGGAAGAAATATTCTTAACAACACACTATTATTTGAAACGGACAAAAAAGGGTCAAATAATTGTTTCCTGAGGTTTCAGGATTTTCTTTCATACAAAGACCTAAAGGTAGAAAAGTGTGAGATTATAATAAAAATCAAATCATCAGTTTTCCTCTCACTTTTATATTTTGGTTAAATGACATGAATAAAAGTAAAAAAAATAAATAAATAAATAAAAAATTTAATCTGTTTGAGTGCATCTCAAATAAAAATATGTTTGAAAAAAGCAATTTTTACTTTTTTTTATTTTGATAGTTTGGAACAGAGCATTTATGAAATGATCATAAATTGTATAAAGTATGAGCATTAACAAAGGTAGCTTGTACGGGAACATTTGACACAGAACAGACTTCAACAGACTGAACACAAATCAGCAAAGCATGAAGCTGTGTGTCTTTGTGATTACCTACATTACCTATACCTATTCCAAAGTTTTCAAATGTCATTTTACTAAATGCTGAACCTAGTATTGATGTGGTACTATTGTTTAGTATAGTGTCGACTACTGGCTTTTCTGAAATCAGATTTTTCTTTCGTTCTTACTGATGTCGCAGACGACACCGACATCCTCCATGTGGTTGCAGTAACGCGGGTAGAACTGTCCGACATCGCACTGCGCCAGATTCGTTTCACTTCCTTGACACCGCACGTCGCTGAGGAGAATGTGACTCGAACCTGGTCCATATCTGACTGAGCTGACAACTGCTGCGTCAGTGCTGTAGATACAAGTACTTACAGTTTCATTTGGGACACAACTATTATTCTAAGTGCATCTCCATACACAGGGCAGAATAAATTTCGTTCGAATTAAAAACAATACGTTCAAAAAGCGAACGGGATATTTTGCAGAGACCTTTGTTCCATACTAAAAAGAGGAAGATTCATGAACTTTAGAGTAACAACTAAACTTTATATACCAACACAATAAAATTACATACAGTCATGCAACTATCGGCAACACATGCTTAGCTAACGCTTAAGATTTCATGTTGGCAAAATTTCCCCATAAACATAATTTTTGGGTGAGAAAGACAAAATACTGATCTAACATGCTAATTAATTATTTTCATTATTGTACGCGAATAACTTTGAAAGGAAGTAAGAGTCATTCGAAACAAAAAAATAGCGATGGGCAGTTAGATGACACCACTGCAAATAGGCAGTGACAGGGATAGTACACATGAGTATGCATAATTATTTTTTTAAGCTTACATTTAATACAAATGAGTTTTATTTTCACGCTCCTACTTCATTTGTTGTTTTTTTTTTATCTATTTCTACTATACAAGTCATTACATGGAGTGTGAGTAGGGTCTGAAAAAAGTAGTTCACTGACCGTTGTGCTTGTTAGGTCAATAGCCATTCGCTTTCTATACTCGTTTCATATTCCCTTTCATAACAATTCTGTCTGACCATATAGTAGTACACTGACATTTGTTGTTTTCTTCTTATGTCAATTGCCATTCGCATTCTACACTTACTTCATTTTCGCTTTATAAAAAATTTAACTAACCATTAAGATACCTTGACAAACTCATTTCGTGGGTTAATTTTACGTCTATTTTTGGGTTGCTTAGCAAGTGAAACATTAACTACATTAAAGATCAAAAGGTTAA
Organism: Marisa cornuarietis; assembly: GCA_004794655.1. Taxonomy (NCBI): domain Eukaryota; kingdom Metazoa; phylum Mollusca; class Gastropoda; order Architaenioglossa; family Ampullariidae; genus Marisa; species Marisa cornuarietis. The sequence continues at coordinate 2,558,603 of SMMW01000636.1, forward strand.
CATCTACACGCTTTCTGTCCGATTGACCATTTTTGTTGAAAGAAAAAAAAATGCTCACCTGTTAAAGCCTAACATTTTACAGGCAACATAAGCATCCTCTTTTCCGAAGTCGTGTCTACACACTGTTCCCCATTCTCCATTGAAGTATATCTCTAGACGTCCCGCCTCCGTTGTCCCGTTAGCCAGACGAGCTTTCATTGGCTCATCTGAAAATGTCACAACATACAGAATTACCTTCATTGACAAACACATAAAAAATTACAACAGCTTCAATATGCTTTGTAAATATTACAAGTATTTTATGCATACAATGCATCATTCGATAAGTAACAATATATGTATTATAAATAACACACTGCAGTTAGATAAAAGAAAAAAATCTTTCTCAACTAAAAAAATATATATACATCTGCTATGACAAACAGCTAAATATCCGAATAAAAATGGAATAATCCAGATTTTATATGGAATAAATTGTAATGCTATATCTCAATTTGACAATGTTTTCCCGTTTGCGACTTGAGAAAAATAATTTATTAGTGGCATGTGGTAAATCTGAGTGGGACATAAAATTAGCTACAATAAAGGTTTAGGTCAACACGTTCACCAGCCACAGCCAACTTAAGGAATTAGAGATGGCTTTGTGTTCTGGCTTTAGGAGATGTGTCAGGTGAGGTAGACCACCTAATGTAGCTGGAGCGAGCCAGTGTTAACAAGTGCTAGGCGGATATGTTAATTGCGCTGGACCGTCTCGACTGCCACAAATAGCGTTGATTGTTCAAACCTGGCCAGCGTGACAAGCGGAGTCTTTTTTTCTTCACCTTCTATGTGTATGTCTGTGTGTGTTTGATTGTGTGTGTGTGTGTGTGTTTATGTGCGCGTGTGTTTTTTTTTAAAGGAAACGTACAAACAAAGGGCAAAAGAAGGTCAAGAGGACGTCGTGTGTGCAAACGAATTACATGGCCAGTGCTTTTCTATTATGAGCTTTTTTTCGATTGCAAGAAACTTTTCTTAAGACCAAAACTTGAGATATGAAAAAAATGTGTAATTGCAGAACTTTGACAAAAGGGCAAGTCAGTAACTACGGACCATTAGAAGTGCACACTTTCGTCCTAAAACTCGAAGGACTATGCGACCACTGTCTGGATTACCTGTACGAGGTAGAGCGACGACAGGAAGAAGTATCAGAGATAAGTCGGTGGTGGATACAGCTGAAGTAAACAGCACTACAGCAGGTCACGATATTGCTCAGCACCAGTAATAGCTTCACTCCTTACGATTTTATCAAGGAATTTCATAATTATTGAGGTAAGAACGACTGGTCTTAAGTCCTTGAAATGACTGTAGTTAGTGATTTTAGGGACAGACACAACGTGCGAAAGTTTCCAAATATCAGAAATGTGACCACAATATACAGACAGCCGAAGCAAGAGCTGTAAAGTTATTCGACGCAGTAATTGATTGTTGGTCCACAGATCACACCTGGACCCTGAGCCTAAAGAGATCTTTTATACAGGACTGAGCAATCACCAACCCATGCTCAGGGTCCAGAGATTGTTTTAATACTGAAGCATTGTGAGAGAAGTCCTGTTTCTCAAAGCGAGCATAAAAGAATCAAGCACTTTTGGGCCCCCAGTTGTGTAGTGGTTAAAACACTCGCTTGTCACCACTGAAGTTAGCGGCTCAGGGTTCAGATATCGTCTCAGGAAACTCTTTGTATGTGACACCTGTTCAAAGGGCTGGGCGCCGGGGTTTTTTTCTCGGTGCTATGGTTTCCTTTCCCCTCCCTTTCCACCATCATACGAAATTACTGCAAGGTTGAAGCCCTTTCCAACTGAATAAACAACAAAACAACAAATGCTCAAGGAAGAGGTGCGTTTTCAGTGCAGTTTTGAAGGATTCAATTGTAGGAAGGTGGCGGATATGGAAAGGGAGAGAGTTCCATTGTTTTGCTGCATAGTAACCAGAAATCCTGTGACCATATGTTGTTGTTCTGGTGTCAGGAACAGTTAGGATACGGTCGTCAGACGAAGAGCGTAGTTGTCTGGCCGGAATGTAAGGGATGAGAAGTTCAGAGAAATAATCAGGACAGGAGCCTGCAAAAAAATGAAAACACAGCACAGACAGTTTGTACTGGATGCGAGAACGGACGGGTAGCCAGTGTAGAAAACGAAGGAGAGGAGTGACATGGTCCTTTTTCGTGGCTCTAAGCACCAGACGTGCAGCGGAGTTCTGTGCTTTTTGGATTCTCTGAATGAGGGATGAGGGGCAGCCTGCCAGCAAGGAGTTTTAGTAGTCAAGTCAAGAAAGAACAAACGCACAGACAAGAGTGTTGGTAGCGCGTGTAGAGAGAAAATGACGGATGGCACTGATCTTTCGGAGCTCAAAGTAGGCAGACCTACAGACAGCTGCTATATGTCTTTCGAGTGTCGTGTCATGAGTGACGATAAATCCCAGATTCCTAACGGATGACGTGAAGGTGATGTGATTGGGAAGACTGACGAGCGACGGTGGATGTCTTCTTATATAGCACAAGAGGGATTCCGTTTTATCATCGTTTAGTTTAAGCCTGTTTTTTACCATCCAGCCCTTGACGTCGCTAATACAAGCTTCTAGAGAGCTAATAGCAGAGTAAGACTCAGCCGGTGGGTTGGAACAGTAAAGCTGCGTGTCATCAGCATAGGATTGAAGAGAAACCTGGTGAGACTTACTTATGTTGCAGAAGACGCCGACATCTTCCGAGTGATCACAGTTATGTGAATAAAGTCCGCTGTGAGAGCATTGTTCCAGATTGGTTTCCGCCCCATTGCATCGCACGTCGTCCAGAAGAATGCGACCTGAACCTTGTCCGTATCTGACTGAGCTGTCAACTGCTGCTTCAGTGCTATAAATACACAGGTGTACAACGTTCACTATTATCTTGTATCTTTTTCATGTTTTAGTTTCGTATTCTATAATCTGCTTGGCATTTACTATTCTTGAAAATAATTAGTCTAAAAAAGAAGAAACGTTATTATTTATACCAGAAAATCTGTTGAGGCCAGAAAAGGGCACGCTACCGCCTCTGAAGAAAACATACGAAGCACTATCTTGATGTTCTTTTACTACCTGTAAATGTTTTACTCTTATATCTTTAGCCATTCATTTTCTATTCTCTCTCATTCCTTTCATCAGTAAGATGATTTCGTATTACACGCTACTAATAAATATAAACAAAAAACTTACCTGTTAAATCCTAACATCATGCAGGCCACTCTAGCCTCCTCTTTTCCAAAGTCGTGGTTACACACTGTTCCCCATTCGCTATTGTAATATATCTCTAGACGTCCCGCCGTGTTTGTCCCGTTAACCAGACGAGCTTTCATTGGTTCACCTGACACAATCATAAAAAATCAGGATCAGCGGTGTGTCGATTCTGAATATAGGAGTATAACTTACTGCTTTCGTCACAACTATATGGTAGCAGAGACCAGGGAGCATTGCAGGCAAGATAATGCTGTGTTTTGTTTGCAAGCTACGAACATTTTTACTGTTCCTAATGCTAACCCTATGTGCCTGGGTTTTAAGACCGGAGTGGTAAACTACACAGACTTGTGTAAACATGTAATATTATAAAGAACATTTTTAATGTGTGGATCTATCTCTCTCTCTCTCTCTCCTGCTCTGAATGTATGGATGCTAAAAAACTGCTAAACTATTTGTATTTTAATAAATATGTTAATTTCTTCGTTAAGTTCCTCGCACTTACTGATGTTGCAGACGACACTGACATCTTCCGGGTGACCACAGTTATGTGAATAAAATCCGCGATGAGAGCATTGTTCCAGACTGTTTTCCGCCCCATTGCATCGCACGTCGTCCAGAAGAATGCGACCTGAACCTTGTCCGTATCTGACTGAGCTGACAACGGTTGCTTCAGTACTGTGGACACACAGGTGTACAATGTTCACTATTATCTTGTATCTCATGTTTTACCTTCGTATACTATAATCTGCTTAGCATTTAATATTCTTGAAAAGAATTAATCTAAAAAAAGAAGAAACTTTATTATTTATACCAGAAAATCTGTTGTGGCCAGATAAACGGAGTTTACTAACTCTGAAATAAACATAGAAATCACCATCTTAAAGTACTTTCACTATCCGTTATTGTTTTACTGTTACATCTTTAGCCATTCTCATTCTTTTCTCTCTCACACCCTCCATCAGTAAGAATCTTACACCATCTAATGCTTGACTCTTGAAGGCAAGAAATAACATGAGAGCTCTAAAACTCGTCGACTCCAATGTTTAGGATTATTTGTATCACATGCTACTGCTAAACAAAAATATCAGATTCACCCGTTAAATCCTAACATCATGCAGGCCACTCCAGCCTCTTCTTTTCCAAATTCGTCGTCACACACTGTTCCCCATTCGCCATAGTAATTTATCTCTAGACGTCCCGCCACGTTTGTCCCGTTAACCAGACGAGCTTTCATTGGTTCCGCTGAAACAATCATAACAGTATGAGTTAACGACTTAGAGAACGTAATTTCTTATAATACGTTTATGACAAGCTTTTATTTACAAACAATAGATTTTGTAAATACTTGTTCTTTGTCTATATCCGTTCATATCTTATACCAGGTAAACTGACGTGCTTTTTACTTATTTAAGTTTGAAGAGTTTAGTCATTTTCACTCTCTTCTGTATGTTTGTCAGTCAATTTCTTCGCCAGCTTTTCATCGTCGTAGAGGTCTCAAATCTTTACCAGTTTTTACCTAATTTCCTATGAAAAATATTAACTTATTCCCAGCAGTTAAAATGTAGTATGTTTTTAAAATAATTTTGTACTTGAATTTATAGGACTAAAATAGGATAGATAGAAAACTGCTACTCTAGGACTAGTAAACTACAGGCTTTCTCCCCTAGATCAGCCTGTATGAAGGCAACAAAAGTCAAAATGAAAAAACGATCGACAACAATTTTGAAACATTCAGTAGTTCCTTCCGTTGGATGATTGTATTTAAAATGAAAATAAAAAGTAGCCCATGAAAGAAAAGTCACAACCTTTTAGAGATTTTGTAAAATAACCATGTTATGCAGAACCGTCCGTCTGTATGTTTGCTGTTTCACGTGCGTGTCACACTGAGTGGTGGTCAGCTTAGAAAATCCAGTTGCACGAAAGTATTGTGCAGATGTTGTACCTCAACTTCTTTCTTTCGCATAAGGTTAACCTAAGCGCCAAGATTCTTAAAGCCTGTATAAATAATATGCGGCATGTCAGTCACTTAGATAGGTGGATGTTAAATTAGGAACGTCACTTTGCGACAACACTCGGCCTTTTAACTCGCTAATATGCAATATTTAATCAATTCCTTGTAAGTGAGAACACAAATGGGTGAAACCGCAAAGAAAAAGTAAGAACATCAGGAGAAATTTTCGTCGAAGAATCCACTAAAATCTATAAAATCAAATAGGAAAAGAAATTTTCTTAAAAACACACTATTTTTTTACTTGGACAACAAACAGTCAAATAATTGTTTTCGGAAGTCTCTGGATTTTCTTTTATGCATATAGTTCAAAATATAAAAGTGTGAGGTGCTAATAAAAAGCAAATCATCAGTTCCCCTCAAACGTTTATATTTTAATTAAGTGATATGAATGAAAGTAAAAATCAAGAATGAGGAAATTAATGCTAGCTTAAGTGCACCTCAAATAAAAATGTGTTTGAAGGAACATTTTGTACTTATTTTATTTTCATAATTTGTTGAAGAGCTTTTATGAAATGCTCATAAAGTGTATAATGTATGTGCATTTACAGAGGTAGTTAGTACGGGAACATTTGACACAGAGCAGACTTCAACAGACTGAACACAAATCAGCAAGCGTGGAGTTGTGTGTCGTAAATGAACCGCTTAGAATAGATGTTGCCGGATGAAAGAAATCTTTGAGATTACCTATATGCGTTTAAATTATACCAAGCTTTTCTAATCTCACGCTACTCAAACCTGAACCTAGTATCGATGTGATACTAATGTTCAGTATAGTGTCGACTACTGGCTTTGCTGAAACCAGATTGTTCTTTCGTTCTTACTGATGTTGCAGGCGACACCGACATCCTCCATGTGGTCGCAGTTACGCGGGTAGAACTGTCCGACATCGCACTGCGCCAGGCTCCTTTCATTTCCTTGACACCGCACGTTGGTGAGGAGAATGTCACCCGAACCTGGTCCATATCTGCCTGAGCTGATAACTGCTGCGTCAGTGCTGTTGATACAATGGCGTTCAATGTCATTTGTGCCATAGCTATTACTCTAATAATAGCCCATTTGAATACAGTACATTTGCACTTTATTTATCCACAAGGGCAAAGCAAATAGTGCTCGTACAATCAGTGATACATGATACAAAGAGATAATTCAGTGGAACCTTGAGATACGAGTTTAATTCGTTCCGTGACCGAGCTCGTAACTCAAGCAGCTCGTATCTCAAACGAAATATTACCATTTACAATAACTGAAATAGAATTAATCCGTTCCAGTCCCGAGAGAAATTCCCAAAGTATTTTTCAGCCACAACAGCAGAAGCTTCTCAATTTATTCCTGGATGTTTGTCCTAACTGGGACATAATTTTAGTCACCTTTGCTGGATTTGCACCTTTGATGGATATTCTTTTGTTTAATGATGACGCAACTTGTGGATCTCCTGCGATCGTACTTCTTGGCAAGATACATCACTCAAAAACCACGCTCATGTTTTTCTATTATTTATTGCTGCAGAAACTTACGGAAGATCAGGTCAGTGTGGATGTCCCATTTAAGCTTGTTGTCAAAGATGGTACCTAACTATTTGTAAGAGTCGACTACCCCGATGGCATCATCATTGATAGTACTGATGACTGTCTCAGGTTTGTTCACCCGAAAGTCGAAGATAATTTTCTTAGTCTTTGAGGCATTCAAGACAAGGAAGTGTTCGTCACATCAGCGAACAAAGTCAGGAAGAGCGCCACTGTGAACATGTTCATCATCATACAAAAGTGACAGGAGGGCAGAGTCATCAGCAAATTTTATCAGAAAGCTCCTATCAGTAGTGCTTCTACAACTGTAAGTATAGAGTATGAGCAGTAGTGGAGACAAGCAGCAGCCTTGAGGTGAACCTGTACAAGTGACAACAGGACCTGAGAGTAGACCGTTATAAGAAACTGCTACCTGTTTGTTACAAAGTCCAGAATCCAGAGAGTTAGTTGATGGGTCTGAGAATATAGGCTCTCTGCTAACAAGTTAGGTTGCAAGGTGTTAAAAGCAGAAGAAAAATCAGCAAAAAAAAGCCTGGCATGAGCTTTACATTTCTCCAGATGATATACAAGCATATACAAGCCAGAGTAAATTCGAATTAAAAAACAAGCGAACGGGCTATTTTGCAGAGACCTTTGTTTTATACTAAAAGGGGGAAGATTCATAAAGTATTGAGCAACAACAAAAGTTTATATAACAACATAATAAAATTACATACGGTCAAGCAACTATCTGCAACACATGCTCAGCTAACGCTAACGATTTCATGTTGGCGAAGTTTCCCCATAAACATAATTTTTGGGGGGAGAGAAAAAACTGATCAGACATGCTAAATATTTATTTTCATTACTCAATGACTTTGAAAGGAAGCAAGAGTCAATCGAACATAATCATAGCAATTGGGCAAATACATGACACCACTGCAAATATGAACAAGCAGTGACAGGGACAGTACGCATGAGTATGAATAATTGTTTTTTTAAAGTTTACATTTGATACAAATGAGGTTTACTTTGATGCTCCTATTGCATTTGTAGTTTGTAATAATAATAATAATAATAATAATATTATTATTATTATTATTATTATTATTACACTGCACAACACAGGAAAAAGTGTCTAAGGTCTTTCATTTGATTTATAGCAATCTTGATGTCCTGAATCCAAATATCACATTGGTTCTAATAGATCAGATCAACTTTTTAATCTATGGCCCTATCTTCATTTGTACTTTTTTATGTACAGTTACAGATATTTTCACTGTATGTGATGCTTTGTTCTTAATCACTTCTACACTATGACATGTGCCAATTTTTTACTAATTCGTATTATCTGTCCACTATGCACACACACACACACACACACACACACACACACACACACACACACACACACACACACACACACACACACACACACTCGTCGGTGGTGCAAGAGTAGACGCTGCAGTGCTTAATCAGTGTTTTCCATGTCATAACTCACACTGCACAACAACAATTTTTTTTTTAAATTGTCTGATTTTTCAACTGATTTATGATAATTTGGTTGCGCTGAGTCCGAAAATGACTTCCATTTGTCTAGGTCAGGTCAGCGTTATCTGCTACTTTAATTGTTTACAATTTTTACCTTGTAAATGTCGTTAACATTTTTGCGACATTAATCGGTTTATTTCTATACACATTTCTCACCCAGAATTGGTTTCAAAGAGAATAAATAGCTCTGGAACACAAAATCTTAAGTAACTGTTGAAAACATCTATTACTGTAACTTAAATATTAGACATTGATAAAGCTGCGCACAAGTTAACAGTATGTTACCTCATCAATGCTCGTCACTGTTCAAAATTCAGGGCTTGAACTTCCGTTTATTGGAAACCCTCGAATGCTCAGCATCAGGGATATCTCTCTTTAGAGTCCAACAGTAAGTTGAAAGCTAGTATCTTTGACGGTCCTCAAATCCATCAGCCCATCACAGATCCAGATTTTGAACAATATCACGAAATAGTCATAAAAATGTAGAACGAATAACAATGCGAAGACTAGCTGCGTTCCAGCAGTAAAGGGCGATCACTGCAGATTTAACGGTAACGACTCCAAAGAATAAGGGTTGGTGACACTAGGAGAAAACTGAGTAATCTTGAGAAGATGAAGAAGTGTTATCATATGAAACTGCAAAAGAGTGATCGTCACTTCAGCTTTTTCACTGCAGCTAAAGGTCACTGCCGAAGTGAGTGAAGCACGGCGGAGTGGAATTCAGCCAAAACGTCCAAATAATATGCGCTTCAAAATAACATTATATGCAATCCAGCTGCAAACCAGAAGATGAAGAAAACGCATCAAAAGACCATGTAGACATGAACGTCCGACACTTTTATCCATATCGAAGCACGACCACAAAACATAAACAAAATCAAGGAGAGCCAATCGTCTCAAACTGTTAGTCAAAGGGACAGAACTCTCATGTTTTATCTATTTCTGCTAGACAAGTCATGACATGGAGTGTGAGTAGTATCTGAAGAAAAGTAGTTCAATGCCCGTTGTTCTTGTTAGGTGACTAGCCATTTGCTTTCTATACTTACTTCATCTTTCCTTTCATAAATATTCTATCTGACCAGATAGTAGTACACTGCTCATTGTTGTGTTCGTGTTCGGTCACTAACTATTTCGGTTCTATACTTACTTCAGTTTCCTTTCATAAAAATGTTACCTAACGATATAGATACCTAGACAAAGTCATTTCGTGGGGTTATTTTACATCTATTTCTTGGTTTGCTCTGCAAATGAAACATTAACTACAAAGATCAAAAGGTTAATAACGTCTCCACCCTTTGTGTCCGTGTAGAGTAGATTCGCCGTTGTTGTTTAAAGAAAATAAAATGCTCACCGGTTAAAGCCTAACATTTTGCAGACAACATAAGCATCCTCTTTTCCGAAGTCTTGTCTACACACTGTTCCCCATTTTCCATTGAAGTATATCTCTAGACGTCCCGCCTCCATTGTCCCGTTAACAAGACGAGCTTTCATTGGCTCAGCTGAAAAATTCACAACATACAGAATTACCTTCATTGACTGACACATAAAAAATTGCAACAGCATTAATATGCTTTGTAAATATTACAAGTATTCTATGCATTCAATGTAACATTTGCTAAGTAACTATATGTCTTGTAAATAACACACTGCAGTTAGAGGAAAGAAAAAAATCTTTCTTAACTAACAATTTATATATATATATATATCTGCTTATAATACAGATTTTCTACGGAATAAAGTGTAATACTATACCTCAATTTAACAATGTTTTTACACGTTTGCGACTGGTCCTTGAAAAATAATATTTTATTAGTGACATCTGGTAAATCTGAGTGAGACATGCAATTGTCTACAATAAAGGTCTAGGTTAACACGTCCACCAGCCACAGCTCACTTAAGGAATTAGAGATAACTTTGAGTTCCGGCTTTAACAGATGTGTCAGGTGGGGTAGACCACCTAAGGTAGGTGGAGCGAGCCAAGTGTCAACATTTCCTATGTGGATGTGTTAATGACGCTGGACCGTCTCGACGGCCACGAATAGCGTTGATTGTTCGAAGTTGGCTAGTGTGACATGCGGAGACAGTCTTTTTTTCTTCACCTTCTATGTTTGTTTGTGTGTGTGTGTGTGTGTGTGTGTGTGTGTGTGTGTTTATGTGCGCGTGTGTTTTTCTTTTAATGGAAACGTACAAACAACGGGCAAAAGAAGGTCAAGAGGTCGTCGTCTGTGCAAACGAATTACATAGCTTGTGCTTATTTTGGCTATAAGCTTTATTTTTGATTGCAAGGATATTTTCTTAAGACCAAAATCTCACCCATGAGAGCAATGACATGAAAAAATGTGTTATTACAGAACCTTGACAAAAGGGGCATTTTAGTAACAACCGACCGTTACGACTGCACACTATGTGCCCACAGTGCGGGCGACTTTTACGACTGGAAAAACTGTCGTTCTTAAGGGACAAGACAACTTCTATGTGTATTCACCTGCACTGCAAAGAACCTGAGTTGGAAGGATAATGTCGCATCAGGATAATGTCAGTTGGAGGCTGTATGTGGACTCACATTTAAAGAAACTACTTTCCGTCCATAGACTGGCATAGAGCCTGGATTCCGTGTAACAAGTGGATGTTGTTGGCGGACCGAGAAAGGAGTCACGCCGGACAGTCGGATGGAGATATTGAGTGGATCTGTCGGCATTATACCTACTTAGATTACCAAAGTTCAGGGACTGAGACATAGGGTGCATTTGCAGTGCAAAAGAAGCAGTTACAACTACCAGAGCAAAGTCGACGCCATGGTCGTGAATACAACTGAAAGTAACAGCACTGCAGCGGGTCAAAATATTGATCAAAAGCAGTCATAACCTCGCTCCTTACGACTTTCTCTAGTGATTCCATGACTATTGAGGTAAGAGCGACTGGTCTGAAGTCGCTGAGGTGATTGGAAATAGTGATTTTAGAGACAGGCACAATGTGCAAAAGTTTCGAAATATCAAAAATGTGACCAGAATTTACAGAGAGTGGGAACAAATGCTGTAAATCTCGGCTAAGATGGTCGACGCAGTAATAGATAGTTGGTCCACAGATCCCATCTGGACCCAAAGCCTTCTTAGCATTTACTCGCCTCAAGAGATCTTTGACACAAGATTTGGCAATCAACAACCCATGCTCAGGATCCAGAGATTGTTTTCATACGGAAACATTGTGAGAGAAGTCCTGTTTCTCAAAGCGGGCGTAAAAGAATTAAGCACGTTTGGGGCCAGTAGTAGTGTAGACGTTAATATACTCGCTTATCGCCACTGCAATGGGCGGCTCAGGGCTCAGGTCTCGTCTCGGGAAACCCTCCGTATGTGACACCTGTTCGCAGTTCTAGGCGCCGGGGGTTTTCTCCCGGTACTCTGCTTACTCCCCCACTCTCCCTTTGCTCCCTCAATGCGAAATCATTTTTCCAACTGAATCAACAACAAAACAAAACAACGTAATCAAAGTCTTTCCTCGATTTCCAGCAAAGACGTCACACTCTGGGTGATTTTCAGTCGCAGGCAGAAGGTCTGGGAAGGGGGTGGGGCCCGTTTCGTGAGAACGTATATAACTACCTGCTGCCACTTGCGCTCTGGGCTGTATAGAGAAGAAGAGTGGTGTGTAATCAAGAGGTTGGTTCTCTCTGACGACGAGAGAAGGAGACGACTGTGTACCGGTAGCAAGACGCGTGAGGCAACGACTGGACGAGTTCTCCCTGCCACCGGACCAGCTTGTATCGTCTGCTGATAACAGCCACCAGATCATCACCGCGGTTTAATTGATCGCTGAAACTGACCACTATCTGGGGCATTAGAATTAGGCACCGGCAGAGGGAATCATCAGTGCCATCCGTTGGAATAGTGGTGCTGTGGTATTAATGATGTCAGTAGTAAATGTGGTGCATTCAAGGATCAAGAGCAGCTACCTGAGCGGCACAACCTTTTTTCATCGCAAGGCTGGATTGATCACCATCGGGGGGGGGGGGCGCGTACCGTATTATAAAATCGAGGACTGTTGGTCAGAAACGGACCGCGCGTCTGATCATAAGCTGATAAGTATCAGAGGTTTGTACATTCTTAATGCAGGAGTAAAACTTACTGTTTTTGTCACAACTATATGGCAACAGTGACCAGGGAGCATTCCAGTCAACATACTGCTGTGTTTTTTTCCAGCTACAAACATTTTTTTACGGTTCTTAACTCAATGCTAACATTCTGTGGTTGGGTTTTAATATGTATGTATAGCTGACACTGTCCACTTGGGAACTGTACCGGCCTATTGACAGGTCGTTTTGCATGCTATCAGTATTATATGTGTCTTATCTGATTCTAACGTGTTCAAACTCACTTTACTCTTCTTGTTTACTTATAATTTTATATGTTGTGCAACTTTGCCGTCGGGTCTGTTTACACACGCGAGTGAACGTGGTTACACGTGTGGACGTGCGAATAGCAGTTGACTAGGTGTGAGAGGCCGAAAGTGGGTAAAGCGATCCAGCAGAGTGCCCCCATTCCCCGTGGACTATTTAGGCCCACCCGTCTCCCCACCACGTTCATCACACCCTTGCATTCCAAACCGTGCGTGGGTTTGTTTGCTGTTAAAGTTCTTGTGCGCATAAAACTGCCGCTGTGTGGGTCAGATAAGTTTATACACGGGTGCAAAAGTATAATCCCACTCGTTTCCATGTATTTATTACAAAATAGAATAGGAATAAGTTCTGTAACATTATGGAAAGTCATGTACACAGTTTAATTTATTAAATAGAAAAGCTCATATATTTTAACCGTCAGAGTGGCGGATGCTAAAGTAGCAATCGGTACATTGCGGCGACACTCGACTTTCATTATCACTACTATGCAACATTAAATTATTTCCTTCCGAGTGAGAACGCAGATGAGTGAAACTGCAAACAAAAAGGCGCCTCCAAAAGATGCAAAAGAATAAGGTGAAATTATCGTCGAAGACTAAAGTAAAGAAGCGTTTGCAATTGGAAGAGTACCGTGATAAACTAAAAAAAAGTATTTTTTTAAACGCTTCTTTTAAATGAACAAAAAAGTTTTAAAAAATTGATTCTTAAGGTCTCGAAATTTACTTTTTTCGCAGTTGTCGTGGTAGAATTCCAATGCTGAAGTTTTGTTTCTGGTTTAAGAGCTGGGTGCTAAACTAAAAAGAGTTCTGTAAACATAGAATGGTTTAATGACAATTTTTTTCAATGTGTCGATCTCTCCGTGTCTCTCTCTCTCTCTCTCTCCCTCTGTGAATTCATGTGTATGTGACGACGGAACTGCTGAAATTCTTTTGATTTAAGAGAGAAACATAAGACTGAAAAACTCTGACTAAACTTTATCAATCCTTGAAACAAATACGTTTATTTTCTGTACTGCGTAAAAGAGAATATCTCTTTCTCTTTTAATCTCTCTCTTTTTTACTCCTGTTTATACAAATCTGACTGATAAACACAAAACTAAAATTCTAAGTTACTTTCTTTGTTATGTTTCTCTTACTTACGGATGTTGCAGATGACACCAACATCATTCGAGTGATCACAGTCATGTGAATAAAGTCCGCTGTGAGAACATTGTGCCAGACTGCTTTCCGCCCCACTGCATCGCAAGTCGTCCAGCAGAATGCGATCTGAACCTTGTCCGTATCTGACTGAGCTGAAAACTGTTGCTTCAGTGCTATGGACACACAGGTGTACAACGTTCACTATTATCTTGTATCTTTTTCATGTGTTACCTTCGTATACTATAATCTGCATGGCATTTACTATTCTTGAAAAGTATTATACTAAAATAGAATAAACGTTATTATTGATTCCAGAAGATTTGTTAAAGCTAGAAAAAGAGACTTTACAGCCTTTGGAGGAAAATATACAAAGCAGCAACTTGATGTTCTTTTACTACCTGTTTTTCTGTTAGATCTCTAGCCATTCATTTTCTATTCTCTCTCACTCCTTTCAACAGCAAGATGATTTCGTATCCCACGTTACTGTTAAACAGAAACAAAAAACTAACCTATTAAATCCTAACATCATGCAGGCCACTCTAGCCTCCTCTTTTCCAAATTCGTGGTTACACACTGTTCCCCATTCACCGTTGTAATATATCTCTAGACGTCCCGCCGCGTTTGTCCCGTTAACCAGACGAGCTTTCATTGGTTCAGCTGAAACAATCATAAGCTGATAAGTATCAGAGGTTTCTACATTCTGGATGCAGGGGTATAACTTACTGTTTTTGTCACAACTATATGGCAACAGTAACCAGGAAAGCATTCTAGTCAACATACTGCTCTGTTTTTTTTTCCAGCTACAAACATTTTTTTACGGTTCTTAACTTAATGCTAACATTCTGTGGCTGGGTTTTAAAAGCGGAGTGGTAACAGAGTCGTGTAAACATGTTATATTTTTAAGAACATTTATGATGTATGGACCTCTCTCTCTCTCCTGCTCTGAATAATGGATGTGAAGAAACTACTGAAAAATTTGATTCTTAGTAAAAAACATAAGACTGAAAAATTCTGCATAAGCAACGTAAACAATTCTTTAGACAAATCCGTTTTATCTGCACGGTGTAAAAAAAAGGATCTCTCTCCCACTATCTCTCTCGCTCTCTCTCTCTAACTACTGTTTATACAAATCTGATAGATTAACACGAAACTAATATTATAAGTTTTTTTCTTGTTATGTTCCTCGTACTCACTTATGTCGCAGATGACACTAACATCTTGCGAGTGAACACAGTTATGTATGTAAATACCGCGGTGAGAGCATTGTGCGAGACTAGTTTCCGCCCCATTGCATCGCACGTCGTCCAGTAGAATGCGACCTGAACCTTGTCCGTATCTGACTGAGCTGATAACTGTTGCTTCAGTGCTGTGAACACACAGGTGTACAACCTTCACTATTATCTTTCTCATGTATGACCTTCTTAAAGTATAATTTGTTTGACATTTACTATTTTTCAAAACTATTATTCTAAACTTGAAGAAACGTTATTATTTATTCCAGAAAATCTGTTGAGGCCAGAAAAAAGAGTTAACCACCTCTGCAGTAAACATACAAATCACCTTCTTAGTGTACTTTCACTATCCGTTATTGTTTAGCCATACTTATTCTTTTTTTCTCTCGCATCTTCCATCAGGAAGAATCTTACATCATCTAATTATTGACTATTGAAGACAAGGAATAACACGAGAGCTATAAAACATTCTGACACTAGTGTTAATGATGATTTGTATCACACGCTACTGTTAAACAAAAATATCAGACTCACCCGTTAAATCCTAACATCCTGCAGGCAACTATAGCCTCTTCTTTTCCAAATTCGTCGTTACACACTGTTCCCCATTCGCCATAGTAATTTATCTCTAGACGTCCCGCCGTGTTTGTCTCGTTAACCAGACGAGCTTTCATTGGTTCGGCTGGCACAATCATGACACGACGAGTTAAATTTCGAGAACGTATTTACTTATAATACGTTTATGACAAGCTTTTTTTTTTACAAACAATATTTTGTTAATGTTAGTTTTTTGTCTATATCTGTGTATATCTGATACCAGGTAACCTTATTTTACTTTAAAGATTTCCTCTCTCTTATGTATGTTTGTCGGTCGAATTTTTAACCCACTTTCCATCGTCCTAGAAGTCTCAAAACTTTACCAGTTATTAATTTCCTTTGAAAAAAAATTAACTTATTCCCAGGCGTCCAATCAATCAATCAATCAATCAATCAATCAATCAATCAATCAATCAATCAATCAATCAATCAATCAATCAACCCTCTTCTTATACATACGGCCTCAACCAGAGCCCGCTACTGATGTCGATCGGCTAAAACTTGCTGCAGGCGACCCTATGTCCAGCCCTTTCCTTTCATCTCCCTTTCCACTGTTCTTCTCCAAGTTTCCTTGGGGCGGCCTCGTTTTGTTCGGCCCTGTGGAGTCCATCGTAGGGCGATTCTGGAGAGGTCTGCTGTCTGCTGGCGAAGCACATGTCCAATCCATCGCCAACGCCTTCGTTGAACCAGCGTGGTGATGGACTCGGTTTCAGTTCTTCGGTGAAGATTTTCAAGTGATGGTGTTTGGCCAAAAGATGTTAAATATGCGCCTGAGGCATCTGTTTTGGAAGACGTCAAGCCTGTTACCGATGTTTGGTAATCTTCCATGATTCTGATCCATAAAGGAGGGTGTTGATCACATATGATTTGAAGATTTTCAGTTTGGTCTTCGGGCTGATGATTTTTGCCTTCCATGTGCTCCTGAGTGAGGCGATGGCCTGGCTGGCTTTCGCCAGTCGGGCTCGAATCTCCACCTCCGCATCCCCGGTGTTGGACATCTTGGACCCAAGATACGTAAAACTGTCAACTTCCTCAATCTCTTCTCCATTTATTTTGATGTTTTCTTGGACTCTGGTGTTCACTTTTTGATTTCTTTGTGCTGACCTTCAAGCCAAGGTTTTCAGCTTTTTCCGAGAAGGCTTTTGTTTTCGCTTGCATGTCTTGGTGGAGTTGTGACAACAGGGCAATGTCACCAGCAAAGTCCAAGTCTTCCATCATTGTTGTTGGTGTCATAGTCATGGTCCATTTGATCCATCTCCTCTCCATGTCATGAGAATTCTTCATGATCCAGTCCATGGCCAGGATGAAGAGGAATGGTGACAAAATGCAGCCCTGTTATCACCCCAGTGAGCTCCGTGTCACAGACCATCTGAGATTTGAAATTGCTGTACAGCATTGCAACGACCTGGAAAAGTTTTGCAGGGACTCCGTAATACCTCTGTGTTACGAATTAAATGCGGTAGCGGTCTGTGCGAGATGTCGCCCAGCGCCGCCAGGGCTTTTGATGGGGGTATCTGTCCCTGCAACTGTAACCGAGCGTGTTGAGATCATTCTAGCGGGTGTTTGAACGGTTGTAGCTGACGCAAGCCTTGGTGTTGGACTGTTAGGTGCGAGAGCGCGCATGCGTGACGAGTAGATGCTCGATGTTTCTATATGTGTTTGTATTGTGTATACAATACGGGGCGAGAGAGTGCTTCAGTAGGGAGGTGAGTGAAAGCAAAGTAGAGCGTTTTCCTCTGGCGTGTATGGCTGCTAGTGAGCTGTGTCAGGCCTGTGTTGCCTTAGTTCGAGTAGGCGTGTATTGCCTTTAGCCAGCGTGTGTCGCTGTGGTCACTTGTTGTGTCGAGCGCGTGTGTCGCCGTTTGAGTAGCAGGAGTCGCTGCAAGGATAGCTGTCAGAGTGAGCTATTGTGAATTGTGTTGCCGGCGAGTATTGCCGATTTGGTAGAGTGAAACCTGCTGTACAAACTTGTGAAATAAAGTGTTTAGTAGAAAATATCTTGACTGCAAAGCTTGTTTTTTTGGAGAGGCTGGCATAAAGAGATTAAGGACACGTAACGAGCCATTGATGACGACATAGGCGCATGGGACTTATGCTACGCCGCTCAATTTAATTATGGACATTTCAACAGCCATACGTTTCTGTACGTCCATCCATAACACTCAGGATCTTCCATAAGGACTCACGGTGGATGCTATCAAAAGCCTTCTCCAGGTTCAAGTAGTCCAAATGTAGTATATTTATTAAATAATTTTGTATTTGAACTTATAGACCAAAATAGGATAGACAGGTAACGACTACTCTAGGCCTAGTAATATACAGGTTTTCTCCCCGAGACATGCAATATTTCCTTCCGTTGGATGATTGTATTAAAAATAAAAGCAAAAATACCCCAGAAAAGAAACGTCACAACACTTTAAAGACGTTGTAAAATAACCCTGACATACAAAACCGTGCGTCTGTATGTTTCGCGTGTGTGTCACACTGTCTGAGTGGAAGTCATCTTAGATAATCCACTTGTACAGATGTTACACGCTAATATGTTACACCCTTACACGCTAATATGCAAAATTTAATCAATTCTTTGTAAGTGAGAATACAAATGGGTGAAACCCCAAGCCAATAAAAAAAAGTCGCCTAGAAAAGAAGAGGCAAGAACATCAGAAGAAATTATCGTTGGAGAACCCACTAAAAACTATAAAATAAAATAAAGAAAAAGATATTCTTAAGAAAACACTATTATATCAAAAGGACAACAAAGAGTCAAATAATTGTTTTCTGAGGTCTCGGGATTTTCTTTTATACATATTGCTTAAAATAGAAAACTGTAAGGTGTTAATAAAAAGCAAATCATCAGTTCCTTTCTTACTTTTATATTTTAATTAAGGGATGTGAATACAAGTCAAAATCAAGAATAAAGAAATTAATGCTTATTTATGTGCACCTCAAATAAAAATTGTTTGAAAAAATATTTTTTTTACTTATCTTATGTTTATAATTTGGTATGTACTGTACAAAATATGTGCATTAACAGAGGTAGCTGGTACTGGATAATTTGACACACAGCAGACTTCAACAGATAGAACACAAATCAGCAGAACGTGGAGCTGTGTGTCGTAAATAAACTGTTTTTATATTGCCGATGGAAGAAATCTTTGAGATTACCTTTATGTGTTTAAACTATACCAAGCTTTTCTAATGTCACGTTACTAAAACCTGAACCTAGTATTGATGCGATTCTATTGTTCAATACAGTGTCGACTACTGGCTTTGCTGAAATCAGATTTTTTATTCGTTCTTACTGATGTTGCAGGCGACACCGACATCCTCCATGTGGTTGCAGTTACGCGGGTAGAACTGTCCAACATCGCACTGCGCCAGACTCCTTTCATTGCCTTGACATCTCACGTTGCTGAGGAGAATGTTACCCGAACCTGGTCCATATCTGACTGAGCTGACAACTGCTGCGTCAGTGCTGTTGATATAAGGGCTTATACGAACATTTGGGACAGATCTTCATACACAGGGAAGTGACAATTCTGTTGCTAACAGTGTATTTTTTGTGGAGGGGGAGAGAAATACTGATCTGACATGCTAATAATTACTTTCCTTACAGTACGCGAATGACTTTGAAACGAAGTAAGAGTCTATTGAACAATAAACACGGCGATGGGCAAATAGATGATACCACTGAAAATATGAACAAGCAGTGACAGGGATAGTAAACATGAGTATAAATGATTACTTTTTTAAAGTTTACATTTGATACAAATGAGTTTTATTTTCACGCTCCTACTTCATTTGTAGTTTTATCTATTTCTACTATACAAGTCATTACATGGAGTGTGAGTAGGATCTGACTAAGTAGTTCACTGCCCGTTGTTCTTGTTAGATCACTAGCCATTCGCTTTCTATACTTACTTCATCTTCCCTTTCCTAAAAATTGTATCTGACAATATAGTAAGTGTAATGAGTTAGGAGTAGGTCTTGTATTGTTTTGTGTGTGAATGATGTCTTGTGTTTGACGTCTTGTGTGCATCATTTTTTCCGTCATTTCGGAAAAAGGGGATGACGTAAAAAACAGTTCTATGGACGGATGAGCGAAGAAAAACAACGAGTTCTCCTTCTTCCATAATTGTCACAAGGACATTCCTGTAAATTTGTGCCTCTTCGACTCGACTCATCCACAAACCTTTTCATCCTCATCGTTATCTGCGGGGGCTCGTCAAGCTTTGTGTTGTGTGTGTGTGTATGTGTGTGTGTGTGTGTGTGTGTGTGTGTGTGTGTGTGATATACGTCGTGCTTATGCAAGGTAAGTGTATGTGCGTCATATTACAGTAATACACTGCCCATTGTTGTGTTCTTGTTAGGTCACTAGCCATTCGCATTTTATATTTACTTCAGTTTCCTTTCATAAAAATTTTACATACCATATAGATACCTTGAGAAAGTTTTTACGTCTACTTCTTCTGTTGCTCAGCAAATGAATCGTTAAATACATTAAAGATCATAAGTTAAAGGTCTCCACCCCTTGTGTCCGTGTAGGGTAGATTCACCGTTGTTGTTTAAAGAAAATAAAATGCTCACCTGTTGAAGCCTAACATTTTGCAGACAACATAAGCGTCCTCTTTTCCGAAGTCGTTTCTACACACTGTTCCCCATTCTCCATTGAAGAATATCTCTAGACGTCCCGCCTCCATTGTCCCGTTAACCAGACGAGCTTTTATTATCTCAGCTGAAAAAGTCACAACATACAGAATTACCTTCTTTGACTGACACATAAAAAATTGCAACATCTTAGTAAATATTACAAGTATTCTATGCATACAAAGTAACAATTGCTAAGTAACTGTATGTTTTGTAAATAACACACTGTAGTTGGATAGCAGAAACAAACGTCTTTCTTAACTAAAAATATATATATATACATATGTATCTGCTCTTACAAACAGATAAATACTAACATTAAAAAAAAATTCCACAAATTGTATCTGGAAGAAATTGCAATACTATATCTTAATTTGACAATTATTTTACACGTTTGCGACTAGTGGCATGTGGTAAAATCGTTTACAATTATGGTCTAGGTCAACACGTCCACCAGCCACAGTCCACTTAAGGAATTAGAGATGGCTTTGTGTTCCGGCTTTAAGAGATGTGTCAAGTGAGGTAAACGATCTTCAGTAGCTGTGAACATGTGTAGGCGGAGGAGTTAATTGACGTTGGACCGTCTCGATGGCTACGAAAAACTTTGTTCGATCCTGGCAGCTTGACAAGGGGAGACAATTAGTCTTTTTTCTTCACCTTTTATGTGTGTCTCTTTGTGTGGGTTTTGTTTGTTTGTGTTTAACGCCGTGTCAGCAACTAAGGCTATATCACGGCGAGAAAAGGTATTCTTATTTAAAATGTTTTGGGACCAAAAACTCTCAAGTAATATAAATATGACATCGCAAAAATTAAGAAGCCACACAAAAAGCAGTAAACACATTTGAGAGGCGGGAACATGTAAAAGGAGGGTTGTGGCCCCAAAAAGCCACCAACATTCCAAAAACCAAAAACTATCAGGGCATAAAAAGCTTAAATCTTATGATAAAGCCCTATCCGCCTTAAAAAGGTAAAAATAGCTGCCGATGGGACGGACCTAAACAAAGAAAACAAAGAGCTTGCAGTAAAAAACTGCCGGCGGATACTCTGGAGTCCAGGGCAAGTAAGTAAAACATGTACAACATTAAAAATTCCTTGACACCAAGGACAAACTGGCGGTGGTTCACCTCGTAAAAGGTGCGACTGCGTGGCATAGGTGTGTCCTAGTCTTAGTCTGGAAAGAACTACCTCCTCCCGCCGCACAGGACGGCATGAAGGCAAGCGGTCTGAAAGAGAAGGAAGGGTGGCATGTAACTTATTTTGGCCTAGATTGTCCCAATGGCGTTGCCACAAGGACTGAACATAGGCCGAGAGGATAGATTTACAGTCTGCTGATACTATCGAGTGTAGTTTATCAGGCGACTGACATGCAGCCTTGGCGGCTTGGTCCGCTCGGACGTTGCCTGGGATACCAGTGTGGCCAGGAGCCCAAATGAAAACGATGTCTTTTCTCCGTTGGACTAGAGCTGCATGGATAGTGTGAATCTGAACCACAAAGGGGTGGTCAGAACGTTGGGATAAAAGGGCTTGGAGAGCAGATAAAGAGTCTGAGATGATCAGAAAGTTTTGCTCCGAAGAGCGGTGAACATGCTGTAAGGCTAGCAAGATAGCGTAAAGTTCCGCAGAGAAAATAGAGCAGCCTTCCGCAAGTCGGGCAGAAGAGGCTTGTTGCGGCTGGCACGACGGGACTGCTGCCGCAGCTACAGGGCCACCGTTTGGAATTTTGGAGCCATCTGTAAAGACAGAACAGAATCCAGGATAGTCAGACAGAAGCTCTTGAAAGCGCTGGAGAAAGATGAGGTCACAAGTGTCACCTTTTTGAAAGCTGAAAGATCGAGACGGATCTCTGGAACAGGAAGAGTCCAAGGAGGAGCTGGTAAGAGAGGGAGAGTCTCTACCTGCTGAATATCTACTCCGGCTGCTTGTAGATGAGGTGCAACACGGAGTGATACTGGTTGGTACGAATGGCATACAGGGCAGCACGCTGAGGTTCAAAAACAGCACTGTAAGCAGGGTTTTCAGGATGAGCTTTTAGACGACAGACATAGGATAGAATGAGTTTCAAACGACGGAAAGAAAGTGGAGGCTCACCAGCTTCTGCGTACAAACTTTGTACAGGAGTGGTGCGGAAGGCACCCAAACAGATGCGGAGCCCTTGATGATGAATAGGATCAAGAATTTTGAGATAGGACTCTCGAGCAGAGCCATAGATGATTGATCCATAGTCTAGCTTGGAGCGGACCAGGGCACGATACAGGCGAAGCAGTACCGTGCGGTCCGCTCCCCAGCTGACATGGCCAACTACTCTAAGAACGTCCAAGGCTTTCTGACATGATAGCCGTAACGATTTTATGTGAGAAAGAAAGGAAAGTTTTCCGTCAAAGATGACCCCAAGAAATTTTACTTCCTGGACCACGTTCAGAACCTTGCCGTCTACAGTAATAGATGGGTTTGGAAACATGCCTCGTAGTTTACAAAAATGGATGCATACTGACTTCGTAGGAGAAAATTTGAAACCATTTTCTGTCACCCACTTCTGCACAGCGTTGACGCACAGCTGAAGCCGGCGTTCGAGACACGGTAGGGATCGGCCTCTGATGCAGAGAGCAAAGTCGTCTACATACAACGAGGCCGCCAAACCGGGACAGACAGATTTTAGAATGGAATTTATTTTAATGTTGAAAAGAGTAGGTGATAGAATGCTGCCCTGTGGGACGCCCATTTCCTGTTCCTGAGGAGCAGACAGGATAGATCCTATACGAACTCGAAAGAGACGTTGAGAAAGGAAGTTCTTGATGAAGAGCGGCATACGACCCCGGAAGCCAAGGGCGTGAAAGTCCAACAGAATACCTTGCTTCCAGGTAGTGTCGTAGGCCTTTTCCAAGTCAAAGAAAACTCCTAACACATGCTCTCTACTTACAAAAGCATCTCTAACAAAAGTTTCAAAACGGACCAGATGGTCCAGGGTACTGCGGTATTGTCTAAAGCCACACTGCAGGTTGGAGAGGAGACCCTGGGATTCAAGTTGCCAGGTGAGCCGGGCATTCACCATGCGTTCTAAAGTTTTGCAAAGACAGCTAGTGAGAGCGATAGGACAGTAAGAGTTGGGATCAGAAGGATCCTTGCCAGGTTTTGGGATGGGTATCACGACTGCCTCTCTCCACGGGGGAGGGAAACATCCAGACACCCAAATAAAGTTAAAGATGTTTAGAAGGAGAAGGAGAGAGGCCTTTGGGAGATGAGTCATCAGCTGATAAGAAATGTTGTCTGGGCCAGGTGCAGAAACCTTGCACTTCTGGAGGGTCCGCTGCAACTCATTAAGAGAGAAGGGTTTGTTGTATTGTTCAGAGTTATCGGAAGAAAAGTTGCAGCTAGAGGATTCCCGAACCAACTTCATGCGCTGAAATTCTAGAGAGTAGTTAGAAGAAGAGGAGTTTTGAGCAAAGGTGGATGCCAAGGAATTAGCAACATCTCGTGCTTCTGTGAGGACAGAGTCTCCAACCTGCAGGTGGCCTATTGAACCAGCCTGAAACCTTCCCTTTATTTTCCTGACGGCTGCCCATACCTCCTGGGAGGTGGTGCGGGATGATAATGATGACACAAACCTTTGCCACGCGAGTTTTTTTTTTTTGTTTAAAAATAAAACGAGCTCGTGCTCTGCTGCGTTTAAAATTAAGCACATTTTCTGGAGTGGGGTGGCGGAAGACAAGGCGCTGGGCCTTCTTCCGATCACGCTGGGCCACCCTGCACTCTTCAGTAAACCAAGGGACACGTAGAAGGTGTTTCCGTGTCCCTTTCTTTGGAATGGTTGCCGAAGCAACTGCAGTTAGAGTGGTGGTAAAAATCGTAATAGGGTGGTCCTGGTCAGTATCATAGGTATCTAAATTAAAACGATCATTAGAACAAAGGCGGATGGCGCAGAGGGCCTGAAAGGCAGGCCAATCTGCCTTAGTCAAGTTCCACCCACCACTGTAAAAATTTTCGTCCTGCTCCAGAGTATTCATAAAACGTAAAATTATTGGAAAGTGATCACTTCCACATAGATCGTCGTGTACAGTCCAGGTAAAATCTAATAATACTGCTGGATTGACTACTGACAGATCGATTGCTGAAAAGGTGCTGCTGGATGGCCGACAAAAAGTGGTCGAGCCATCGTTTAAGAGGCAGAGATCACTTTCCATAAAAAATGATCCCAACAACTCTCCCCTAGGGTCAATCGAATCCCCGCCCCATAGAGGGTGGTGCCCGTTAAAGTCCCCCAAAAGAAGGACAGGAGAAGGAAGTTGGGTCAGAAGACCCTCAAGGTCTTGTCGGGAGATCCGAGCGGATGGAGGAAGGTAGATACAGCAAATAGTGATAGTCTTGCCCAGCGTAACTCGGGCAGCAACAGCTTGAAGAGGAGTGGAAATTTCTATCTGGCGAAACAAAAGGTGGGAGCGAAGAAGAAGAGCAGCCCCTCCTGAAGGGACGTCAGATTGTGAGTCTTGACGTAAAATTTGAAAGCCTTTGAAGGAAAAGGAGGTAGAAGGTAGGAGAAGAGTCTCCTGAAGTGCAATAATGTCAGGTGACAAACGAGATGCTAGGCATTGGAGCTCTTTAAAGTTGGCTCGGATCCCTCGACAGTTCCATTGAAGGATGGTAGACATGTTTTATCTGTGAGGGTGGGACACAGAGCACCTTACAGAAGAAGGAGAAGAAGAAGGAGAAGGCAGTGGAAGGCGGGATGGAGAAGGAGACGCAAGACGTCGCTCATCCACGTCCATCCCCTGCTCGCCAAGAGAGGCAAAACGGTTAGTAACAGGGACAGAAATCACTGCAGTGGCGATTCCAGATGTTTTGTGTTGTGGAGTATGTTTGTCTGGTGATTTTGTTTTTGCTTGTGTGTCTTTTTGTTTCTCTGTGGTGTAGTGTTTTTACTATTTGGAGATTTTGTGTGTCGTTCTGGTTTGCGTGGAGGTCTGACTGGTGAGGTTTGTTTGCTTTGAGTTTGAGAGGCCTGTGATGACTGGGAACCACCACTGCGTGCAGGAGGAGGAGGAGGAGGCATATCTTGACGGACTCTGACAGGGCCCTCTGAAGAGACCCATGTCATGTCCGTCTGGATAGACACAGACACTGACGGTCGTTTTGCAACAACTGCCGAGTAGGAAGTGGAGCCTGCAGTAGTTGTTCCTGAGGGTCCACCCACTACGCGACGGCGAGCATCGGCGTAAGAGACGCCAGATTCCGCGCGTACGCGTTGGATGGCTGCCTCTTCCTTCCACTTCGGGCAGTCCTTGGATGAAGCAACATGAGATCCGTTACAGTTTGCACACTTGGCGCTTGAGGAACAATCAGCTGCCACGTGGCCAGTCCCGCTGCAGCGAAAGCAGCGGGCTTGGGACTTGCAAAAGCTCGCCCCATGGCCATAACGCTGACAGTTGAAGCAGCGCAACGGTGAAGGTATGAATAAAGTAACTTTGACCCGTAAATATCCAATATCAATGGAGTCGGGTATGTTAGGTAGACAAAAGGTAAGAAATAGGGTATTTGTTTGAATAGACTGTCCATCCTTCTTTATTGTCACCCTCTGTACTGCAGAAACCCCCTGGGATGCCAGTTCTGACTTAATGTCAAGCTCCGACATCCCGGCAAGGTCAGGGCATCGAATGACCCCCTTTGAAGAGTTGAGGGATCTGTGTGGTGTGACCTTTATGGGGCGGTCCACGAACTGTTGTCCGTCCCATCGGCGAAGGGCCTCTGAAGACTTTTGGCTAAAACAATGAACGAGAAGTTGTCCGGTGCGCAATCTCTTGATGGAGGAGAAACCAGACGAAATATTTTTGAATCCTTTTGCGATCGCAAAAGGGGAGAGGGACGAGAGCGGCTTGGCCGGCTCTGTACCTTCGACGACAAGAAAACGGGGCCAGGCCTCTTCAGCACTCTTCCTCACGCTTTCTCTCACCTCATTCTCACTATCAGAAGATTCTCTCTCACGCAGGGGTTTTCCAAGTTTTTTTGTTGTTGTTGCCATAATGAAAACTATATGATTCGTTCCTTTTGCTCCCCACCCACCACGGAGTCCAACAAGAGGATGCGACCAAGCGGTACCACTAAGGGCATTTCCAGCAGGGTCGCACCAGGAATACAGAAGGAATATACTCTGGCCTACAGAGTGTGTAGACCAGATTGACCCCGGCCGCAGCCTTCTAGCAAAGCTAGGGCACTGCACGACCAGCCGCTTGATTGGTGTGGGCCACACCAATCTCCCGTCTAGGAGAAGTCCGGGCCAAAGAGGTGTGTTGGTATGATGGGCCGCAGCCCATCAGGGACCTCAACCTCCAGGATCCCATCCTCCCCCGACACGGGTCACCCTGCACGGCAAACGCAGGGGGCCTAAAGGAGGCCACAGAGAAAAGAGCTATATTAAAAGAAAGGCATGATGGAAAAAGAAGGCAGGGGAAGACTGGTGTAGACAGAAGATAGAAAAGACAAACAGTAGTGTCATAGGGAGATGATTGAATAGAAAAAGAGTATAGGTGAAAGGGACAGTGAGGGAGAAACAAGAAAAGCATAACAGAAAGGGGTGGACCAGCTTAGCCATCCAGCCAGAGAGAGGCTGGGTGTTCACCCCCGGCACGAGAAGCCGGGCCCACGGGGGCTCTTTGTGTGGGTCTTTGCGTGCATGATGGATACATCCGTAGTTAACAGCACTGCAGCGGGTCAAGATATTGATCAACAGCAGTCATAACCTCGCTGCTTACGATTTTCTCTAGTGATTGAACGATTATTGAATTAAATGCGAATGGAGTTAGTGATTTTAGGGACAGGCACAATGTGCGAAAGTTTCCAAATATCAGAAATGTGACTAAAATCTGCAGACAGCCGGAACAAGTGCTGCAAAACTCCGCTAAGTTGTTCGGTGCAGTTGTGGATAGTTGGTCAACAGATCCCACCTGGACCCGAAGCCTCGTTAGCATTTACTGGCCTCAAGAGATCTTTGACACAGGACTGGGCAATCACCAACCCATTCTCAGGGTCCAAAGATTGTTTTGATACGGAAACATTGTGAGAGAAGTTCTGTTTCTCAAAGCGGGCATAAAAGAATCAAGCACGTTGGGGGCACCAGTAGTCTAGGGGATAAAACACTCGCTTGTCACCACGACAGTGAACGGCTCAGGGTTAAGGTCCTTACTGGTGATGCAGATGACACCGACATCTTCCGAGTGAACACAGTTATGTGAATAAGGACCACTGTGAGAGCATTGTGCCAAACTGGTTTCCGCCCCACTGCATCGCACATCGTCCAGTAGAATGTGACCTGAACCTGGTCCGTATCTGTCTGAGCTGACAACTGCTGCTTCAGAGCTGTGAACACACAGGTGTACAACATTCACTATTATCTTCTATTTTTTTCATGTATTACCTTCATATACTATAATCTGCTTGGCATTTACTATTTTTAAAACTATTAATCTAAAGAAGAAGAAACGTTATTCTTTATTCCAGGAAATCGGTTGAGGCCGGAAAAAGGGACTTTGCTGCCCCTGAATAAAACATACAAAGCACCATCTTGAAGTTCTTTAACCACCTTGTTTTACTGTTAGATCTCTAGCCATTCATTTTCTATTCTCTCTCACTCCTTTCAACAGGAAGATGCTTTCGCATGCCACGTTACTGTTAAACATAAACACAAAATTTACCTGTTAAGTCCTAACATCCTGCAGGCCACTCTAGCGTCATCTTTTCCAAATTCGTGGTTACACACTGTTCCCCATTCTCCATTGTAATATATCTCTAGACGTCCCGTGGTGTTTGTCCCGCTAACCAGACGAGCTTTCATTGGTTCCGCTGAAACAACCATAACACAATCAAGATCAGCGGTTTGTCCATCCTGAATACAGGAGTAAAACTTCTGTTTTCGTCACAACTGTATGGCAACAGAGACCAGGGAGAATTCCTGTGAAGTTACTGCTGTGTTTTTTTCCAGCTACAAACATTTTTACTGTTCTTAACTTAATGCTAACATTCTGTGTCTGGGTTTTAAAAGCGAAGTGGTAATAGAGTCGTGTAAACATGTAATATTTTTAAGAACATTTGTAATGTGTGGATCTTTCATGCTCCCTCTCTTTCCTGCTCTGTCTTAATAACGAATCGTTAGACTGAAGAAAAATCTGCGTCAACAACGTAAACAAATCTTTCGACAAATCTATTTTTTTGTACGGTGTAAAAATGGATCTCTCTCTCACTGTCTCTCTCTCTCTTACTCTCTCTCACTATTGTTTATACAAATCTCATAGATAAATACAAAATTATAACTTATCTCTTTGTCATGTTCATCGTACTTACTGACGCTGCAGATGACACTAACATCTTCCGAGTGAACACAGTTATGTATGTAAATACCGCGGTGAGAGCATTGTGCGAGACTAGTTTCCGCCCCATTGCATCGCACGTCGTCCAGTAGAATGCGACCTGAGCCTTGTCCGTATCTGACTGACCTGATAACTGTTGCTTCAGTGCTGTGAACACACAGGTGTACAACCTTCACTATTATCTTTCTCATGTATTACCTTCTTAAAGTATAACTTGTTTGGCATTTACTATTTTTCAAAACTATTATTCTAAACTTGAAGAAACGTTCTTATTTATTCCAGAAAATCTGTTGAGGCTAGAAAAATGAGTTTTCCCCTCTGAAGTAATCACACCAATCACCTTCATAATCTACTTTCACTATCTTTTATTATTTTACTGTTAGATCTCTTGCCATTCTTATTCTTTTCTCGCTCATGCCTTCCATCAGTAAGAATCTTACATCATCTAATACTTGACTATTAAAGACAAGGAATAATACGAGAGCTATAAAACTCTCTGACACTAGTGTTTATGATGATTTGTATCACACGCTACTGTTAAACAAAAATATCAGACTCACCTGTTAAATCCTAACATCATGCAGGCC
Organism: Marisa cornuarietis; assembly: GCA_004794655.1. Classification (NCBI taxonomy): domain Eukaryota; kingdom Metazoa; phylum Mollusca; class Gastropoda; order Architaenioglossa; family Ampullariidae; genus Marisa; species Marisa cornuarietis. The sequence goes on from SMMW01000636.1 coordinate 2,587,856, forward strand.
ACTCTGGCCTCTTCTTTTCCAAATTCGTCTTTACACACTGTTCCCCATTCGCCATAGTAATTTATCTCTAGACGTCCAGCCACGTTGGTCCCATTAACCAGACGAGCTTTCATTGGTTCCGCTGAAACAATCATAACAGTATGAGTTAACGACTTGGAGAACGCATTTACTTATAACATGTTTATGACAAGCTTTTATTTACAAACAATAGATTTTGTAAATTCTTGTTCTTTGTCTATATCCGTTCATATCTTATACCAGATAACCTGACGTGCTTTTTACTTATTTAAGTTTAAAGAATTTAGGCATTTTCACTCTCTTTTGAATGTTTGTCAAATTTTTCACCCACGTTCCATCGTCCTCGAGGTCTCAAATCTCTACCAGTAACTCATTTCCTGTGGAAATCAGTTAACTTATTCCCAGCAGTTCAAATGTAGTATACTTTTTTACAATATTTTTTTGTATTTGAACTTATAGACCCAAATATGTAGCCTGCACGAACACACTCCCTTTCGCTCGGCCAGAGGCAGGGCACGAGGTACCTAACCAACCTCTAAGGAGCGTAGACCACAACAAAGACAAAAATCAACGTTACAATTAAAAACTTTTATTACACGTAGACGAAATACACGTTAGAAATGCACAGACACATAAACACATAAGATAAAACACACACAAAAAGTTCTTAACAAGGGGGATAATTGCAAAAAAAAGATAAAATCTCTCACACTCTGTGGCAAAGCTTCTTAGGCATCCAGGCCTAACGTTATATCTAAACACTTAGCACTGTTCACACAGTTTCTGTGGCCTCGTGCGACTCTCGCGCTGACCACCGCTTCACGTCCGGCGTACTCAGAGACCGTCAGCTGGCCCACTGTCCGAGCTGCCTAGTTGACCACGCGCAACACAAGGCAGGACTGGACGACGACGGCGACGGAATGAAGAAACGCAATCAAGACTCCGCACACAAGGGCAGAAGAAATGAGACGACGACAGGAACAAGGGCACGTTCAGCAGGATGATCACATGAAAATAAGTCTAAAGGAAGACACGAAGAACAACGACGAAAGAGGAACAAGACCAAGAAAAAGAACAAGCTAGCAAGCAAGCCTTTGGAGAAAACAAAAGAACATCGGTCACTAGGTGGCTTCAACACACATAAACTCCACCACCCCCACTCCAAGACCCACCTACAGGTATGACATAAAAAAGTCTTATTGAGTTCTTATTGAGTCCTTTCCAACAGTCAATCAACAAAAGGGTAGCACCAACTGCGCGACCCGTCAATTATATCCTTAAATCAACAAACGTTAGATACTCTAATAGAGTGCCACTCTTAGACTAGTAGACAAAGTTTTGACTCTAGCACAGAGCAAACAAAGACTCACACACACACACACACACACACACACACACACACACATACTCTCTCTCTCGTCCGCTAAACAGGACTTCCGCATGTCTAAACAAAACCAAAAATTTTAAAACCGCCAAGAAATCACACTCTCACCGATGCATATGTTGAAGTGTCCGACGGTCACCTCCCGATGGTCACTACTGGTTACTGTATCCACCAACAGTAACAGTCCCCCAGTGTACCCCCAGCTTGCTTGGTCACTCCTGGCTGCTGGGCAGACACTCGTCACTCTGCCTAGGCGGTCTCTCACCACTTTGTTTTTACACAATCTGTTTCTCTCAGGGTCTAGGAAAACTGCCCAGAGGAACGCTACACTCTGGGGTTCGCTTTCTCCCAAGGGCTGTAGCCAATCGCCAGCTGCTAGAAAACCCACGCAACGCAAAAGCGCGTGCAACCTTTTTTGGACAGGGCTGGGAGGGGCAATGAACAGCGAACCCCTAATGCTAGAGAAATCCGCGAACTCAGCACTCCAGCAGACGACGCGTGACGTAGTAAGGGAACGACGTCAAACCTCGCTACACCTAGTGAAAAAAGGCCACGACTCCCCCCCCCCATGCACGGGATAAAAATAGCCTTGAAATCGTCGTCTGCTTTAAGCTGCCTCTCTAATAACGATGCGTCCCAAGTGCTGAGAGAAATGAAGGGATAGAAAAATGTCTGACACGCGACACTATTGTTCAGTAAAGGGATGAGTACCGGCTTTGCTGAAATCAGATTTTACTTTCGTTCTTACTGATGTTGCAGGCGACACCGACATCCTCCATGTGGTTGCAGTAACGCGGGTAGAACTGTCCGACATCGCACTGCGCCAGACTCCTTTCATTTCCTTGACACAGCACGTCGCTGAGGAGAATGTCACCCGAACCTGGTCCATATCTGACTGAGCTGACAACTGCTGCGTCAGTGCTGTTGATACGAGGGCTTACATTTTTAGTTGTGACACAACTTTTAATCTAATAATAGCGCATAATTCATATACAGGGCAATGACAATTCTGTTCTAATTAAAAACAATACGTTAAACAAGCAAACGGTCTATTTTGCTGAGTACTTTGTATCATACTAAAAAGGCGAAGATTCATAAATTAGAGAGCAATAACACAATTTTATATGCCAACAATATGCAATTAAAATAGTCATGCAATTATATGCAACACATGCGTAGTTAACGCTAAGACTTCATGTTGTCAAAATTTCCCCAGAAACATCATTTTTAGGTGGAGAGAAAAAAAATACTGATCAGGCATGCAAAATAATTATTTTACTTACTGTACGCGAATGAAATGGAAAGGAAGTAAGAGTCAATCGAACAATAAACATAGCGAGGGGGAAAATAGATGACACCACTGCAAGTATGAACAGTGACAGGGATAGTACGCCTGAATTGGAATAATTATTTTTTTAAAGTTTACTTTCGATACAAATGAGTTTTATTTTCTTGCACCTACTGCAAATGAAACATTAGCTACATTGAAGGTCCAGCGGCAGCTCGCTTCGAATGCAAATTCGTCTTGTACTCGGTATTAACAGCGAACTACACACAATAATCAATGTCACGATAAACTTTGAACTGTTTACTTGCCTTACGGATACGAATTAGTACACGATTGTCACTAAAGTGTGTTTAATGCGCTAAAACAAAGTTGAATCGGTACTTTTCTACGCGTGGAAAGGCAGCCATGCAAAAACGAGAGATCGCGCGACCTCTTGACTGGAACTACTTCTCGTGACGTCATCCTCAGGAGGATTTTAGTATTTACTTCCAAGCTGGTTTAGGCCTTGTTCACCACGCGTTCTCTGTCATCTCTTACAATAATATGGCTCTGCCATATGAAGAAGACCTTAGGGTCGAACCACAATCTAGGAATAACGTGGTTGGAATCTAGCGATGAAGAAACAGAGACGACCGACGATCCTCCATCAGCGACAGAAACGGAAAGATTAAATGAAAAGGTAGATAAAAAAATAATTTGATGTTTGCATCTGTATCCGCAACTTTCCTTCTTAAAACTCATGCTCTTGAAAACTGTTCATAATTCTGTTCCTCATTCTCAGTGTAGTTAATTTAGATTTTGTTTTCATTCTACTATATGCAACAGCCTGTGTTATGCACGTGTGATTGTGTTAGCCCTAGAAAATTGTATTACAGTCGTAACTTTTAAAAAATACACATCCACTCTCTTGTTTTTATTTATTTATCAAATTCACATATTGTGAAGAGTCTGTTGTTAAAATTTTTTATGGAGGTGACTAGTAGTGGAGAAAATTTATGCTTAGTGTGCTATAGATGATTAACTTCGCAAGTCAAAACTATGGGAAGAGCAAATAAAAAGCTAACAAGATTGGAAACTCATATTTAATACAAGAAACTTATATAACAAATGCATTTTTTTCAGAAATGTATTTTGGCTGACAAAAGCGCAGAAACAAATATGTCAGTATTATTGTCTCTTCACTTTTTACTGACTGGTCAGATCTACTCCCATCTGTCAGTTTGGGAAATGTGAAGGTTAGACAGCAACAGCAGATCTACGGTCAAATGCTGCTTCCTCTCTTTATCTTTTCTCTTCAGTCTGGCTAAACAAGGTTGGGACAGAGTGCGATTGTAGCCGTGGGAGAGCAGGAGTCCCATTCTTCTTGCAAAGCCAATACAGCAACGTGAAGCACTCGTCTGTGAAGCGTTTCGAGCAGACGACATCGTGCTCATAGGGCATCCACAGCTTTCCCGTCCTATGAACTGTTCTATTGATGTTGAGTGCCCACTGCAGGCAAAGCTCTTGATTTTTCGGAACTGGTGAAAACTGTAAGAGAAGCCTTTGACAGCAAGCTCCTAACATTTACTAGCAGCACATTCTCGAGGCATTTTTTTCAGAAGGTTTTTATTAAAAAGATGGACAGCGATTGTGATCACACGCGAGACATATTTTTTTTTATTTTGTTTTGTTTTCGTCATCAATCACTGCGCATGCGCGCGAGATTCTCCAAGAGGCCAGGTAGCAAACGAACGCTTCCGTGCAAAACGGCTTGCATTTTACGATTTTACAAGCATATTAAGTTGAAAGTGAAAAATTTTAATTAAAGTGATTAAAGGAGAGTGTATACTTTCAAAGGCATAGCGGTTTTTCAGTATTTAAGATAGTATGTAAATCGTGTCCCTGGACCTTTCAAGATCAAATGGTAAACTTCTCCACGCTCACCAATGTTGTTTGAAGAAAATAAGATGCTCACCTGTTGAAGCCTAACATTTTGCATGCAACATAAGCGTCCTCTTTTCCGAAGTCGCTTCTACAGACTGTTCCCCATTCTCCATTGAAGTATATCTCTAGACGTCCCGCCTCCGTTGTCCCGTTAGCCAGACGAGCTTTCAGCTCAGCTGAAAATGTCACACCATACAGAATTACCTTCATTTACAGACATATAAAAATGCAAAAGCTATACTATTCTTTGCAAATAATACTAGTATTCTGTGCATACAATGCAACATTATTAAGTAACTATATGCCTTGTAAATAACACACTGCAGTTAGATAACAGAAACAAAAATCTTTCTCAACTAAAAAAATATATATACACATACATCTGCTCTTACAAACAGCTAAACATTTGAATTGAAAATCAACTAATACAAGATGTATATGTAATAAAATGTAATACTATATCTATTTGACAAATATTTTAAAAACTTTTCGACTAGTCCTTGGGAAAAAATATTTTATTAGTAGCATGTGGTAACTCTGAGTGGGACATAAAATTGTTGACAATAAAGGTCTAATTCTGCACGTCAACCAGCCACAGCCCACTTAAGGAATGAGAGATTTTTTATGTTCCGGCTTAAACAGGTGTGTCAGGTGAGGTAGATGACCTTATGTAGCGGGAGCGAGCTAAGGGTGAACAGGTGCTAGGGGATGTGACGCTGGGCGGTTTCAACGGTTACAAAAGAGTTAGTTGTTCGAACCTGGCCAGCGTGAGAGCGGAGACAATTAGTCTTTTTTTTTCACTTTGTGTGTGTATCTGTGTGTGTATCTGTGTGTGTATGTGTGTGTGTGTGTGTGTGTTTGCTTGTGTGTGTGTTTATGTGTGTATGTGTGTGTTTTTTAATGAAACGTACAAAGTAGGGGGAAAGAACGTTAAGAGCTCGTCTTCTGCGCAAACGAATTACATGGCCAGTGCTTTTTTGCTATTAGATTATTCGATTGCAAATCCGAAACCTGAGCCTCGAGGGCAAAGATATGAAAAAATGTGTTCTTGCAGAACTTTGACAATAATAATAATAATAATGATGATGATTTCTATAGCACCTTTCTTCACCATTAAGATGAACTCAAAGTGCTTTACACAAAGAACACCACACATACATGATAAATGCTAGCGGCGTACAGTCGTAAATTCTGGAATCGAGGACGTACGAGGACAAGTGTTTCTGATCAAGTTCAGCAGAGCGTCCAGCGATTTGGTGTTCTTAGAGACGCCACTGCGTGGAATGGTGTTAATGTCACGTGGGTCTCCGGGATGGATGGACAGGACAAGAATGATGCCAAGAATGACGGCTGACAGCGTTGTGGTCATGTAGTAGATCATGGCGCCCAGCCCCAGTTTGCCGGAAGCTTTCTTATTCAGCGTGGCCATCGCCATCACCAGGCTGGACAGGTAAGGGTAAGTCAATAGGGGTAAGTCAGTAATAACGGACCATTAGGACTGCACACTTTCGTAGTGAATCTCCAAAGACTATGCGACCTCTGTGTGGGCTACCTGTAAAAGGAAGACTTCGCCCATAGGGAGAATAATCGTTCTTGAGGGACAAGACAACGTCTGTGTGTATTCACCTTCACTCAAATCTGTACTAGTTCAAATCTGTACTAAATAACAAGAAGCGTGTATTTTATACTGGAATTGTCTATATATCATGTATGTATTAGGATAGTAAAAGCACTATTTGGAATTGCCCTTGGGGATAAATAAAGTGGTAGTGTATTGTATTCCAAAGAACCTGAGTTGGAAGGATTACGTCGCATCAGGATGTTGCTCATTCTGAGGCTGTAGGTGGAATTTGTCGTCTCACATTAAAAGAAACTACTTTCCGTCCATAGACTGGCAAAGAGCCTGGATTCTGTGTCACCAGTTGGTGTGGTTGGCAGAGCGAGTATGGAGTCACGCCAAACAGTCGGATCGAGATATTTAGTGGAGAGTCATAGACTCATGGGTATGTCAAAGATGTCGGCATTAGTCCTACTTAGATTTCCAAAGTTGAGAGGCTACCAGAGCTAAGTCGACGCCAGAGTTGGTGGTGGATACAGCTGAAAGTAACAGCACTGCAGTGGGTCAAGATATTGATCAACAGCAGTGATAACCTCGCTCCTTACGATTTTCTTAAGTGATTTCACGATTATTGAGGTAAAAGTGGCTCGTCTAAAGTCGTTGGATTGAGTGCAGTTAGTGGTTAGTGATTTTAGGGACAGGCACAATGTGCAAAAGTTTCCAAATATCAGAAATGTGACCAGAATAGATAGACAGCCGAAAAAGAGCTGTAAAACTCTGCTAAGTTGTTTGGCGCAATAATGTATGGTTGGTGCACAGATCCCACCTGGACCCGAAGCCATGTTAGTATTTACTCGCACTAAGAGATCTTTGACATAGGACTTTCAATCAACAACCCAACAATCGACAACTGTTCGCACATACTGTTTCTTCACATACAAATATTTCGAGCAGGAGAGAGAGAGAGTGAGAGATCCACACATAACAAATGTTCTTTAGAATGTAACATGTTTACACAGTTCTGTGTAGTTTACCAATCGGCTTTTAAGACCCAGACACAGAATGTTAGCATAACGTTAAGAACAGTAAAAATGTTTGTGGCTTAAATCGTGCGTCTGTATGTTTGCTGTTTCCCGTGCGTGTCACACAGTGCGAGTGGTGGTCAGCTTAGAAAAACCACAAGCTTGAAAGTATTGTGCAGATGTTATATCTCAACTTCTACCTTTTGCGCAATGTTAGTGTAGGTGTCAAGATTTTGAAATCCTGTATAAATAATATGCGCATGTCAGTCAGTTAGGCGAATGTTGACTTAGCAACCGTCACTTTGCAACGACACTCGACCCTTTAACTCGCTAATATGCAATATTTAATCATTTCCTTGTAAGTGAAAACACAAATGGGTGAAACCGCAACGCAAAGGAAAAGTCGCCTAGAAAAGACGAGGCAAGAACATCAGAAAAAAATTATCGTCGGAGAACCCACTAACAACTATAACATAATATTGGGAAAGAAATATTCTTAAGAACACACAATTATTTGAAACGGAGAACAAAGGGTCCAATGATTGTTTCCTGAGGTCTTGGGATTTTATTTTATACACATAGCTAAACATAGAAAATTGTGAGATAATAATAAAAATCAAATCATCAGTTAAGTGATATGAATAAAAGTAAAAATCAAGAATGAAGAAATTAATACTGTGCACCTCAAAAAAACTATGTTTAAAAAAACATTTTTTACTTATGTTATTTTCATAATTTAGTAAAGAGCATTTGTGAAATGCTCATAAGCTGTATAAAGTATGTGCATTCACAGAGTTAGCTGGTACGGAAACATTAGACACAGAGTAGACTTCAACATTGAACACAAATCGGCAGAGCGTGAAGCTGTCTGTCGTAAATGATCTTTTTATATGTTGCCGGATGAAAGAATTCTTTGAGATTACAGAAGTGCCCTCCGAGACAAAACAAGTATTATCTTCTCTTATGCGTTTGAACTATAACAAGCTTTTCAAATTTCACGTTACAAAAACCAGAACATAGTGTTAATGTGGTACTATTCTTCAGTATAGTGTCGACTACTGGCTTTGCTGAAATCACATTTTTTCTTTGCTCTTACTGATGTTGCAGACGACACCGACATCCTCCATGTGGTCGCAGTAACGCGGGTAGAACTGTCCGACATCGCACTGCGCCAGACTCGTTTCATTTCCTTGACACCGCACGTTGCTAAGGAGAATGTGACCCGTACCTGGTCCATATCTGCCTGAGCTGACAACTGCTGCGTCAGTGCTGTTGAAAGAGGGCTTACAATGTCGTTTGGGACACAAATATTACTCTTATAATAGCGTATCTTCATATACAAGCCAGAGTAAATTCTGTTCGAATTAAAATTAAAACGTTAAACAAGCGAATGAGCTATTTTACAGAGTGCTTTGTACGATAATAAAAAGGAGAAGATTCATAAATAATTGAGCAACAACAAAATTTTATATACTGTCACGAAAGAACGTGGAATGTGGGACGGCAAGACAGTCCGTTAAGCGAGGGGGGGGCGTATAGCGCCAGCTCTGGTTCCCGTAACCCAACTCTTTAGTACCGGCGGACGCGGGTCAGCCAGGTGAGGGAGGATGTAGCGCCTCTCTGATTTCGGCAAGTCCACTCCTTGGCAACTTTAATCGGACGAGGGTGGTGAATTCAGGTAGGGATGGATTCCAGAGGCTGGGCTGGGGACTGTCATTGTCTCGCACTAGCGGTGATGCATGATTGGCTGTATTTAAGTGGACAAATGAATAATGAGGGTGGTTGTGAGTGTGACTGACCAATCGTGTGCCACGTTATTGTCGAAACCGGCAATTTAACTTTGTGTGGGGCCCAGAATCGGGGCTTCGCCACCAAACTCTCAAAGTGATCGCATCAACGCGAGAGAGAAAGACTTCGAGTAAAGTCAGCTAGCACCTGTCTACGACCATCAGGCACGAGACGTGGTAAAGGGACTTGTGAAGAGGTGTGCAGCCCACTCTAAACAGAGTGTCAAGGAGAGTAACCTCTATCCCTGCAGTCGCCGTGCAACTCTCGGCAGCGGGATAAGTTACTCTGGTCACAAGCTAGGCGCTGGTCTCATCGGTGGAAGCGTCAGGCCTACTGGTGACAGGGTAGGGAGTGCACACCCGTGCAAGGGGACGGTACGCGTGAGCGCTCGTCCCAACTCCTTACAAGTCGTCGAGTGCGAGGTTCCAGACAGCGAAGACAACGGCCAGCCGGCCACCGTCTCTTCTGCGTCGTGGTGCCAGAGAGAGCCACTCCAGACGACGAAGACAACGGCCAGCCGGCCACCGTCTCTTCTACGTCGTGGTGCCGGAGAGAGCCACTCAAGACAACGAAGACAACGGCCAGTCGGCCACCGTCTCCTCTACGTCGTGGTGCCAGAGAGAGCCACTTACTTCAGACGAGTTCACTCTTAGCAAGGGGGTGTGCGGGCGGCATTGTGGGTACATCGATTGTTTATGTCCAACGCTCAACGATAGTGCCTAGTAGTTAGACCTATTTACACCACTCGGTTAGCGACGGACTTAGCAAAGGGGTGCAAGGATGATACTGTATATATTTAGTAAAGTAGTTTCCTGTGAAATCAGATATAGCCAGAAAGAACTAGTGTAAACTGTAATAAGTAAGAGGTGTATATTTCATTAGTTGTGAACCAATTTTATGCTCTAAGTTAGGAAATCATGGAGATTTCCTTTTAGCAAGGGGGTGTCACGAAAGAATGTGAAATGTGGGTTAAGCGAGGGGGGGGGCGTATAGCGCCAGCTCTGGTTCCCGTAACCCAACTCTTTAGTACCGGCGGACGCGGGTCAGCCAGGTGAGGGAGGATGTAGCGCCTCTCTGATTTCGGCAAGTCCACTCCTTGGCAATTTTAATCGGACGAGGGTGGTGAATTCAGGTAGGGATGGATTCCAGAGGCTGGGCTGGGGACTGTCATTGTCTCGCACTAGCGGTGATGCATGATTGGCTGTATTTAAGTGGACAAATGAATAATGAGCGTGGTTGTGAGTGTGACTGACCAATCGTGTGCCACGTTATTGTCGAAACCGGCAATTTAACTTTGTGTGGGGCCCAGAATCGGGGCTTCGCCACCAAACTCTCAAAGTGATCGCATCAACGCGAGAGAGAAAGACTTCAAGTAAAGTCAGCTAGCACCTGTCTACGACCATCAGGCACGAGACGTGGTAAAGGGACTTGTGAAGAGGTGTGCAGCCCACTCTAAACAGAGTGTCAAGGAGAGTAACCTCTATCCCTGCAGTCGCCGTGCAACTCTCGGCAGCGGGATAAGTTACTCTGGTCACAAGCTAGGCGCTGGTCTCATCGGTGGAAGCGTCAGGCCTACTGGTGACAGGGTAGGGAGTGCACACCCGTGCAAGGGGATGGTACGCGTGAGCGCTCGTCCCAACTCCTTACAAGTCGTCGAGTGCGAGGTTCCAGACAGCGAAGACAACGGCCAGCCGGCCACCGTCTCTTCTGCGTCGTGGTGCCGGAGAGAGCCACTCAAGACAACGAAGACAACAGCCAGTCGGCAACCGTCTCTTCTACGTCGTGGTGCCAGAGAGAGTCACTCAAGACAACGAAGACAACGGCCAGTCGGCCACCGTCTCTTCTACGTCGTGGTGCCAGACAGAGCCACTCAAGACAACGAAGACAACGGCCAGTCATCCACCGTCTCTTCTACGTCGTGGTGCCAGGGAGAGCCGCCCGAGACAAGGAGGACAAAGGCTAATCAATCGCCATCCCCTCTACGTTGCATCGGGAAGGGCCCCCCGTGTAACAAAGACAATCGTTCATGCCAACGGACCATTCTATCCACGCGGCAACAGCAAGGCTAAGTGGCGTATGAATGTGTGATGTATAGAGCGAGTGAATGTATACGAGAACGAGTGAGGTAAATGATGTGTATGTAGCTAAAGATAGGGTTGCCATGACTCACTAGTTATTTGGATCAGCAATAGGAAGTTAGAATTAACGGGACGCCTTAGACTATTAGCCAGGATATAGAATTTGCATTTCTTACTTGTTTATTATCAAAAATATTGGTGTAACTCTCGGCAGTCTTTATTATTAATAATTAACGTGTTCCACTAAATTGCGTTGTGTTTGTTTATTGGGGGTGTGCGCTGGGGGCTCGAGTCATTGTGATGTTTCTTGTTAATTAGCAATTTAGTGGAAGTGCATCGCGCACAAGTTATGTCGGCGTGGATGACGGAGTCGTCGAGAGTGTAGTTAAGGTTTTAACTACGAGTCTCCGTCTATCACACGTACCTAATACCCCTTAGGTTACGACACTAACCAAATGCAACATACAATAATACAGTCATGCAACACATGCTTCACTAACGCTAAAGATTAATCTTACCCCTTCCCCCTTCCCTCTTGCTACTTTACCCATCTTTCTCGGCAGAATCACTATATTTCTCTGTTCCTGTTATTTGATGCCTTTTGTTTTCTGTTTCGTCGTCAGTACTGTCGTTTTATTTCGTCCCCTTTGTTCTGTATCTACTTAGTCCACGTCTCTTCCCGTTTTAAGCGCTAAGAGCATGCTATCTATGAGTGTGAATACGCGCTATAAAAATCTTCACTATTATTATTATTATTATTATTATTATTATTAAATGTTTGCAAATTTTTCCCATAAACATAATTTTTGGGGGAAGAGAAAAAAACTGATCTGACATGCTAAAGAATTATTTTCCTTACTGTATGCGAATGACTTTCGAAGGAAGTAAGATTAAATCAAATAGACATAGCGATGGACAAAAAGATGACATCTCTGAAAATATCAACAAGCAGTGACAGAAATAGTACGCATGAGTATGCATAATTATATTTTAGGTTTACATTTGATACAAATGAGTTGTATTTTCACGCTCCTGCTGCATTTGAAGTTTTATCTATTCCTACTATACAAGTCATTACATGAAGTGTGAGTAGGATCTGTAAAAAGTAGGTCACTGCCCGTTGTACTTACTTCATCTTCCCTTTCATAACAATTATATCTGAAATTACAGTAGTAAACTGCCCATTGTTGTGTTCTTGTTAAGTCACTAGCCATTCGCATTCTATACTTACTTAATTTTCCTCTCAAAAACATTTTACCTAAGGATATAGATACCTTTACAAAGTCACCTCATGGGTTAATTATACGTCTACTTCTTGGGTTGCTCAGCAAATTAAACATTAACTACATTAAAGATCAAAAGGTAAACGTCTCCACGTGTAGGATAGATTCGCCGTTTTTTTTAAAGAAAATAAAATGCTCACCTGTTGAAGCCTAACATTTTGCACGCAACATAAGCGTCCTCTTTTCCAAAGTCATTTCTACACACTGTTCCCCATTCTCCATTGAAGTATAGTTCTAGACGTCCCGCCTCCGTTGTCCCGTTAGCCAGACGAGCTTTCATTGGGTCAGCTAAAAAATTCACAACATGCAGAATTACCTTCTTTGAGTGACATAAAAAATTGCAGTAACCTTAATATTCTTTGTTAGCATTACAAGTATTCATACATTGGAACATTCGCTAATTAATTATATGTCTTGTAAATAACACCATATAGTTAAATAACAGGAACAAAAATCTTTCTCAACTAAAAACAAATATATATATATATATACATCTGCTCTTACAAACAGCTAAATATTTGAATTGAAAATAGAATAATACAAACACTATATGGAATAATACTATATCTCAATTTGACAACTATTTTTCACGTTTGCGACTAGTGCTTGGGAAAAAATATTTTATTATTTGCAGTTGGTATCTTTGAGGACATAAAATTGTCTAAAATAAAGGTCTAGGTCAACACCTCAACCAGCCACAGCCCATTTAAGGAATGAGAGATGGCTTTGTGTTCCGGCTTTAAGAGATGTTTCAGGTGAGGTAGACGACCTTGTGTAGCTAGAGCGAGCCAAGTAGGAACATGTGCTAGGTGGATGTGTTAAGGATGCTGGACCGTCTCGACGGCAAAGAAACGATTTGGTTGTTCAAACCTGGCCAGCGTGACAAGCGGAGACAATTATTCTTTTTTCACCTTGTGTGCGTGCGTGCGTGCGTGCGTGCGTGCGGGCGTGTGTGTGTGTTTGTGTGTATGTGCTTGTGTGTGTGTGTTTTAATAGAAAAGTACAAAGAAATGGGAAATGTACGTCAACAGCTCGTCTTCTGTGCAAACGAAGTACATGACCAGTGCTTATTTTGTTATTAGCTTTTTTCGATTGCAAGGAACTTTTCTTAAGACCAAAACCTGAGCCATGAGGGCAAAAATATGAAAAATATGTGTTATTGCAGAAGTTTGATAAAAGGGGCAAGTCAGTAACAACGGACCTTTACGACTGCACACTTTCGTAGTGAAACTCCAAGGACTATACGACCACTGTGTCATGTGATAACTCTGATAGGTAGGTAACAATCGCCCCAATTAGGATCTAGGGCTGCTTGTTGATAAGCCTGATGCCCCTTATGCAAGAAAGAGGTCTCTAACACTTAAAAAAAGTCAGATCACACTAACAGGGCTGGACAACTAAGATCGGGGGGGGGGAAGGGTACTCTTAAATTTACACTTCAAACAAACAGAAGTTGTGAAAGCCTAACTTTTCTGAGCGGCTGCAGACATCTCCTGCTGCTGTTTGAATTTACTTTGCAATGGTCTGTTGGGGCGCTTGGCGCTATCATCCTTCCAGAGCAGAATCAGTAAAAGTTTAATAGAAGATCTGTGAACTGTACTGTTAAAATAAGAATATCTCTGTGGACTGGATTTAACCGTAGAACAGTGAACAGTGCATACTGTCCCACAACCCCGACATCATGAGAGTTTGTAAAGATAAGTTCGCATGATTTTTATACACTGTGATAGAGCTGAATATATTTTATGACCACGTCTTCTCTCTTTCTGGAACTTCATTTTATTTCCTTATTTTTTTCTAGTGCTTATTTTGCTTCTGTGGATGTAAAGGGTTGCGATAACGGTGTACAACTTTTTTGCAAAACTTGTCATTGCACAAACGGGACCCCTTACAGACTTGTGGTGTAAGCCTAGGTTTGTTGTTTAAAATTTCAGTTAAGAAAACAGAGTTAAGCCTAAACGTATAATTTTTTTTTGGATAACTAGTTCATTTTGTTGTGGGGGGAGAGGGGGCGCAGATTTTGTCTTTCGTCTAGTTCTTGTGCGTATACAGCTGTCCCTGTGCTGGTCAGATAAGTAAATACATAGGGGGAGGGGGAGTATTATGCGGATGCTAAAGTAGCAATCGCCTCGTTGCGGAGACACTCATCCCTCATTATCACTACTATGCAACATGAAGTTATTTCCTTCCAAGTGAGAACAGAGATGGGTGAAACTGCAAACAGAAAGGCGCCTCAAAAAGAGGCAAAAGCATATGGTACAATTATCGTCGAAGACTAAAGTAAAGATGGGTTTGCAATTGGGAGAGTACTGTGATAAAATAAATACTATACATATAAAACGGGTACTTTTTTTTAAAAAAAAGGTATTTCATTTGAAATGAACTAAAAAGGTAAAAAAAAATGTCTTAAGGTCTCGAGATTTACTCTTTTTTTGCAATTGTTGCTGTAGCATTCCAAGAATTTTATTGCAATACTGAAATTTTGTTTCTTGTTTTAAGAGCTGAATGCTAACCTGAAAAGAGTTGTATAAACATGGAATATTTGAATGACAATTTTTCAATGTGTGGATCTCTCCGTCTCTCTTTCTCTCGCTGTGGATGCATGAATGTGACGACGGAACTGCTGAAATACTTTTATTTTAAGAGAGAAACATCAGACTGAAAAAAATCTGACTTAACATTGCTAACAACCAGTTAGACAAATACGTTTATTTTCTGCATTGTGTAAAAGAGGATGTCTCTTTCTCTCTCTCTCTTTTACTCCTGTTTATACAAATTTAATTGATAAACACAAAATAAAATTATGAGTTATTTATTGTGATTTTCCTCGTACTTACTGATGTTGCAGATGACACAGACATCTTCCGAGTGAGCACAGTTATGTGAATAAAGTCCACGGTGAGAGCATTGCTCCAGACTAGTTTCCGCCCCATTGCATCGTACGTCATCCAGTAGAATGTGACCTGAACCTTGTCCGTATCTGACCGAGCTGACAACTGCTGCTTCAGTGCTGAAGACACACAGGTGTACAACGTTAACCAATATCTTGTATCTTTTTCATGTATTACCTTCAAATACTATAATATGCCAGGCACATACTTTTATTGAAAACTATTCATCTAAAATAGAAAAAAACGTTATAATTTATTCCAGAAAATCTGCTGAGGCCAGAAAAAGGAGTTTGCCACCTCTGAAGAAAAAATACAGCATCTTGATGTTTTTTGTTTACTACCGGTAATTGTTTTACTGTTAGATCTCTAGCCATTTATTTGCTATTCTCTCTCACTCCTTTAATCAGTAAGATGATATAGTATCACACGCTACTGTTTAACAAAATACTTACCTGTTTAATCCTAAAATCATGCAGGCCACTCTAGCCTCCTTTTTTCCAAATCCGTGGTTACACACGGTTCCCCATTCTCCATTGTAATATATCTCTAGACGTCCCGTCGTGTTTGTCCCGTTAACCAGACGGGCTTTCATTGGTTCACCTGAAAAAGTCAGGATCAGCGGTTTGTTGATTCTGAATACAGGAATAAACTTACTGTTTTCGTCACAATATGTATGGCAATAGAGACCAGGGACCATTGCAGACAACGGACTGTCAGGAACACGCAACGCGAAGACAGATCACATACAACACACACTGTCCACACGTCGTTCCTCTCGTGCTTTTTCACAATACAAAATACAAAGATCTGTACATTGTTTCCTCTATAATTTCGGTGGGTTTTAACTTGTATTTATTGGGTAGCTGCACAATTCAAAAGTTCCAAATACCTTTCCCACTCTCAAATAATTTCAAACAAATTCACATCAATATATTTCGCAACTAACCACTGTTTACAAAAAACCCTTTCAATAACATAAATATTTTTAGTCAATATATGACAACAAGCAGAGATCGATAGATGACAATAATCAAGCAGGAATATCTTTCAATAACGTAGATATTTCTTGATTTTCCAATCAATCGTCGCTAAACAAGTCTTCTTTCTATTAGTCAAACTCAATTCCAATGTTCACAACAAACAGTTTTCCAACAGCAGGTTATCAGAATGGGAGATGCAAAGTTTCCGAGGCGATATCCTTATTTAAACCCAAAATGACCAAAACACACTTACTCACTGTCAACGTCCGGTCAGAATTCACGCACTCACAGATATATACTTTCCTGTAATTCTCCTCCTTGAAACTATTTAGATGACTAATATAGACATCACTGTGACTTCTACCAGAATTCACCAGCAGAACGCACAGCAACTGGGAATCTCAAAAGCACAATGCAATCCTCCGGACGCAGATGACCTTTCTTTTATCTCCAAAGTCCGACCATTTTTTCCTACCCTCAGCAGACGACACTGCACATCATTCTCGGTTTTTCGTCAAGCGTTTTAAACCAAATTTACAAGCGTACATTAAAGGGCCACTGCCCCTGCTGCTTAAAACAATTAAGGAGCTAACTCCATTTCTAACATTCCTTAAGTCATACGTTTTTTCACTCTCAACACTCTACACACTCCAAACCAATCAGGGACTGTATCTCTGATCCCTGACATGGACTGTTGTGGTTTTTTTCAAGCTGCAAACATTATTACTGTTCTTAACGTAATGCTAACATTCTGTGTCTGTGTTTTACGACAGGAGTGGTAAACTACACAGAGTTGAGTAAACATATAATATTCTAAAGAATATTTGTAATGTGTGGATCTTTCACTCACTCTCTCTTGCTCTAAATGTATGTTAAGAAACTGCTGAAGTATTTGTTTTTAAACAAACATTAGACTAAAACAAAATCTGCGTAAACAACGTGAATAATTATTTAGACAAATCCGTTTATTCTCGCTCTCTCTCTCTCGCTTTTTCTTTCACTACTGTTTATATACAAATCTGGTAAATAAACACGAAACTAAAATTATAAGTTATTTTCTTTGTTATGTTCCTCATACTTACTAGTGTTGCAGATGACACCAACATCTTCCGAGTGACGACAGTCATGTAAATAAAGACCGCGGTGAGAGCATTGTGCCAGACTAGTTTCGGCTCCGTTGCATCGCACGTCGTCCAGTAGAATGCGACCTGAACCTGGTCCGTATCTGACTGAGCTGATAACTGTTGCTTCAGTGCTATGGAAACATATGTGTTCAACGTTTACTATTATCTTACTGATGTATTACCTTCATATACTATGACCCTCTTGGCATTTACTATTATACTAAAATAGAAGAAAAATTATTATTTATTCCAGAAAATCTGTTGAGGCCTGAAAAAGTAGTTTAGCGCCTCTAAAGTAAACATAGAAATCACCATCTTAATCTACTTTCACTATCTGCTATTGTTTTACTGTTAGATCTCTTGCCAATTTTTTTCCTTTTGTCTCTCACACCTTCCATCAATAATAATATTACATCATCTAATACTTGACTATTGAAGGCAAGGAATAACATGAGAGCAATAACAATCGTCGACTCCAGTGTTTATAATGATTTTTATCACACGCTACTGTTAGACACAAAAATCAAGACATACTCGGTAAATCCTAACATCCTGCAGGCCACTATAGCCTCTTCTTTTCCAAATTGGTCTTTACACACTGTTCCCCATTCGCCATAGTAATTTATCTCTAGACGTCCCGCCACGTTTGTCCCGTTAACCAGACGAGCTTTCATTGGTTCAGCTGGAACAATTATAACAGAATGAGTTAACGACTTAGAGAACGTATTTACTTATAAGACATTAATGACAAGCTTTTATTTACAAACAATAGATTTTGTAAATGTTAGTTCTTTGTCTATATCTGTGCATATCCGTGCTTTTTATATAATTTTAGTTTGAAGACTTTAGTCATTTTACTGTCTTACGTATGTTTGTCGGTTAAATTATTTACCCACTTTCCATCGTCTTAGACGTCTCAAATCTTTACCAGTTACTCATTTCCTATGTAAAAAATTAACTTATTCCCAGCAGTCAAATGTAGTATTATTTTTTATCAATAATTTTTTATTTGGACTTACATACCCAAAAAGGATATATAGGTAACGGCTATTCTAGGACTAGTAAACTACAGGTTTTCTCCCCGAAATCAGCCTGTACGAAGACGACAAAAGAAAAATGAAAAACAAAATCGACAATAAAGTTCAAACATGCAATAGTTCCTTTTGTTGGATGATTGCATTTAAAATGAAAATAAAAAATACCCCATAAAAGAGAAGTCACAACCCTTTAGAGTCGTTGTAAAATAACCCTGTCAGGCAAAACAGTGCGTCTGTATGTTTGCTGTCACACTGTCTGAGTGGTGGTCAGCTTACAAAATAAATGAGGCCGATAGTATTGTGCAGATATGATGTCGCAACTTCTTCCTTTTGCGCAATGTTAGCCTAGGTGTCAAGTTTTGAAAAGTCTGTACAAATAATATGCGGCATGTCAGTCACTTAGATAGGCGGATGCTAAATTAGCAACCGTCAGATAGGACGAAACTCGACCATTCAAATCGCTAATATGCAATATTTAATCAATTCCATGTAAGTGAAAACAGAAATGTGTGAAACCGCAACACAAAGAAAAAGTCGCTTAGAAATGAAAAGGGGAGAACATCAGAAGAAATTATCGTCGGAGAACCCACTAACAACTATAAAATAGTAAACGGAAAGAAATATTCTTTAGAAAACATTTTTTATTTGAATCTGACAACAAAGGGTCAAATAACAGCTTTCCTGAGGTCTCGTGATTTTCTTTTCTAAATATAAAAGAGTGAGGTTCGAATAAAACACAAATCATCAGTTCCCCTCTCACTTTTATATTTTAGTTAAGTGATATGACTAGAAGTAAAAATCAAGAAAGAAGAAACTCATTCTGTTTTAAGCCCACCTCAACTAAAGAATTGTTTGAAAAAACATATTTTTCTTATTTTATTTTCATAATCTGGTAAAGACCATTTATGCAATACTCATAAACTGTATAAATTATCTGCATTAACAAAGGTAGTTTGTCCGAGAAGATTTCACACATAGCAGACTTAAATAGATTAAATACAGACGAGCAGAACGTGAAGCTGAGCTCTTTGTCGTAAATAAACTTTTATAAGTTGCCGGATGAAAGAAATCTTGAGGTTACCTACATGCTTTTAAAATATACCAAGCATTTCTATTCTCACGTTACTCAAACCAGACCATAGCATTGATGCGGTACTATTCTTCAGTATGGTGTCGACTAGCTTTGCTGAAATCAAATTTTTCCTTTGTTCTTACTGATGGTGCAGGTGACACCGACATCCTCCATGTGGTTGCAGTAACGCGGGTAGAACTGTCCGACATCGCACTGCGCCAGACTCCTTTCATTTCCTTGACACCGCACGTTGCTGAGGAGAATGTTACCCGAACCTGGTCCATATCTGACTGGGCTGATAACTGCTGCGTCAGTGCTGTTGATACAAGGGCTTACACTTTCATTTGGGACACAACTATTACTCTAATAATTGCGCATCTTCATATAAAAACCAGAGTAAATTTTGTTCGAATTAAAAACAAAACGTTAGAGATCCTAACGAGTCCTTTGTACCATACTAAAAAGAGGTAGATTATAAAATATAGAGCAACAATAAAATTTTATAAACCAACATAATGCAATTACATACAGTTATACAACTATTTGCAACACATGCCTGGTTAACGTGAAAGACTTTGTGTTGAAAAAATTTCCCCATAAACATAATTTTTTTAGGATAGAAAACAATAGTGATCTGACATGCTAGAGAATTATTTTCCTTACTGTACCCGATTAACTTTGAAAGGAAGTAGGAGTCAATTGAACAAAAAAACAATAAACAAAGAGATGGTAAAATAGGTGACAGCACTGCAAGTATGAACAAGCAATGACGGGGATAGTAGCATGAGTATGCATAATTACTTTTTTAAAGTATACATTTGACACAAATGAGTTTTATTTGCACGCTCCTACTGCATTTTATCCATTTCTACTATAGAAGTCATTACATATAGTGTGAGTAGGATCTGAAGAAAGTAGTACACTAACCCTTGTTATTGTTAGGTCACTAGCCATTCGGGTTCTATACTTACTTCATCTTCCCTTCATAAAACTTCTTTATCATCATATAGTAGTACACTAGCTATTGTTGTGTTCTTGTTAGGTCACTAGTCATACTTACTTAATTTTCCTTTCATAAAAATTTTACTTAACCAGATAGATACCTTGACAAAGTCATTTCGTGGGCTTATTTTACGTCTACTTCTTGTGTTGCTCAGCACATGAAACATTAACTACATTAAAGATCAGAAGGTAAAGGTCTCCACGCTTTGTGTCCGTGTAGGGTAGATTCATCGTTGTTTAATTAGAAAATAAAATGCTCACCTGTTGAAGCCTAACATTTTGCAGACAACATAAGCGTCCTCTTTTCCAAAGTCTTTTTTACACACTGTTCCCCATTCACCATTTAAGTATATCTCTAGACGTCCCGCCTCCATTGTCCCGTTAACCAGACGAGCTTTCATTAGCTTATCTGAAAATGTCACAACATACAGAATTACCTTTTTTGACTGACACATAAACAATTGCAACAGCTTTGATATGCTTTGTAAATATTTTAAGTATTATTATGCTTACAATGCAACATTCGCTAAATAACTATATCTCTTGTAAATAATACAATGCACTTAAATAATAGAAACAAAAAATTTTTCTCAATTAAAAATTTATATACGCATACATCTGCTCTTACAAACAGCTAAATGTTTGAATTAAAAATGGAATAATACATATTTGATATGGAAAAAATATTTTAACAGTTACATTAAGTGGGGCATAAAATCGTCTACAATAAAGCTCTAGGTCAACACGTCCACCAGCCACAGCCCACTTCAGGAATTAGAGATGGCTTTGTGTTCCGGCTTTAATAGATGTGTCAGATCAGGTAGACGACCTTATGTAGCTGGAGCAAGCCATGTGTGAACATGTGCTAGGTGGATGTGTTAAAGACGCTGGACCGTCTCGACGGCAACGAAAAGAGTTGGTTGTTAAAACTTGGCTAGTGTTACAGACCGCACCGTGAAGAGGAAACCTCCTCGTTGGGGGACGGGGGGAGGAAACAGGGACTAGTCCGCAGGAAATCCTACGGAGTTGTCTGGCCGGAGAGTAAGGGATGAGAAGTTCAGAGAAATAGTCAGGACAGGAGCCAGCAAAGAAATTAAAACACAGCACAGACAGTTTGTACTGGATGCGAGAACGGACGGGTAGCCAGTGTAGAAAACGAAGGAGAGGAGTGACATGGTCCCGTTTCCTTGCTCTAAGTACCAGACGTGCAGCAGAGTTCTGTACTCTCTGGAGTTTCTGAATGAGGGATGAGGGGCAGCCTGCCAGCAAGGAGTTGCAGTAGTCAAGCCGAGAAAGAACAAACGCACAGACAAGAGTGTTGGTGACACGTGTAGAGAGAAAGTGACGGATGGCACTGATCTTACGGAGCTCATAGTAGGCAGACTGACAGACAGCTGTAACATGTTTATCAAGGGTCATGTCTGCGGTGACAATAAATCCCAGATTCCTAACAGATGACGTGAAGGTGATGTTGCTGTCGCCCACCTTGATGTGATTGGGCAGACTGACTAGTGAAGGTTGATGTCTTCTTCTATGGCACAAGAGGGCTTCCGTTTTATCATCATTTAGTTTAAGCTTGTTTTTCACCATCCAGCCCTTGACATCACTAATACAAGCTTCTAGAGAGCTAATAGCAGAGTGAGACTCAGCCAGTGGAATAGAACAGTAAAGCTGCGTGTCATCTGCATAGGACTGATGAGACACCTGGTGAGACCGGATGCAAGATGAAAGTGGTTTAGTATACAGGATGAACAGGACTGGGCCAAGTACTGAGCCTTGGGGAACGCCACAGAAAAGTGAAGCAGGGCGAGATGTCTGACCATCGACTACCACAGTCTGGGTCCTATCAGTGAGATAGGAGTTGAACCATGAGAGGGCAGGTCCAGAAATCCCGTAGAGGGTGTGGAGTCTGTGAAGAAGCAGAGAGTGGTCTATAGTGTCAAATGCAGCAGACAGGTCCAGTAGGGTTAATGGAGAAACATCACCACTGTCAAGAGCAGATAATATGTCTGTTGTTACTTTAATAAGAGTGGTCTCAGTGCTGTGGAAAGGTCTATATGCCGACTGAGCTTGTGGAAGAAGATGGTGGTCTTGTAAATAGGCCCAGAGCTGTGTCAAAACTATTTTCTCTATGATCTTAGAGAGAAAAGACAAGTTGGAGACTGGGCGGTAGTTGTTTAGCACATTGACATCAAGCGTGGATTTCTTTAGAAGTGGCCTCACCACCGCATTCTTGAACAGAGATGGGAAAACACCTGACGACAGGCTGACATTTACAATATGTGTGATGGCAGGAAGTAGAGTATCTAGGCACTCGAGCAGAAGGCTCGTGGGCATCGGATCTAACTCGCAGGTTGTTGCTTTAGCTTTTAGGATAACCGCTTTCACATCGGTCTCAGAGACTGGTAGGAACTTGGTCATGGAACATCCTGGGAGGACATCACAGGAGATGCTGTCAAGCGCCGACGCCGAGTCTAATGATGATCGAATGTCCGATATCTTGCTGGTGAAATAATCACTAAAAACTTGCGGCAGCAGTGAAGCAGGGTAGGCAGTAGGCAGTGGTGTTGCTGTCTTAGATCCAGTCATTTTATTGCAAATGGCAAAAAGCTTTTTGGAGGAGGTGCAATTAATTATTTGGCCCTGAAGGTATGATGTTTTAGCCTCATAAATGCATTTTGCCACGCTTCGCTTTGCAGCATTGTAAATTTCTTTGTGGATGGCAAGTCCAGTCTTCCGGCAAAGACGTTCAGCTCGCCGGCAAGTGCGCTTCAGGTCACGGAGTTCAACGCGGATCTGTGAATACCAAGGCGCACATTTAGACTGGATGCATTAGACGTCGAGACACTGGGGCGTGGTCATCAACTACTCGACGTAAAACACAGTCAAGTTGCTCGGCAGAGGGTGGCTGGAGGAGCCCCATCTGCAGCTGTGCTTTGAATGCCAGTCTATCAACATTTCGTAATGAGCGAGTGGATCTAAAAACTGGCGCCGATGATGGGCATTTGTGATCAAGTTCGATCAGTACACATTAGTGGTCAGATGAGAGATCGTGGGAAACATCAACTGACTGGACTAAGTGGTCATCAGGTCGATGTATGACCCAGTCCAGGATGTGATCTCTTTTGTGTGTTGGCTGCGACACGGACTGTACGAGACGAAAGGTGTGCAGCATTTCAGACATTTTGACAGTGTCAGGGTGAGCACTGTTGTCGAAGTGCACATTCACATCTCCGAGGAGTATGGCGGGTCCAATTAGTGTATTGCTATAATCCAAGAGATCATGGAATTCCGAGAAAAATGTAGAGGCTGTAAGTTTGTTCCTTGCACTAGGAGGAGGTCTGTAGATGCAGAGCAGGTGCATCGAGCAATGAGGAGCCGAAGAGGAGACTTGTACAAATTCAAAAGACGTGTGAGGGAACGATACGGCAGTAGTAAAAGACAGGTACTTGGCAAGTGATGATCTGTAGATTATAGCAATACCACCACCACGTGTAGGGTGGGGGAAAGATTTCAGGCAGTAGCCCACTGGAGTAAGATCGACACACACGCTCTCGTCACCTCGCTGTTTAAGCCACGTCTCGGTGATGATGAAAATATCAAGGTGGCGGTCTGTCACAAATTCTACTATTTCAACTCGCTTCAGTGACTGTTGTGCGGACGATACCGACTGAGCGTTGAAAAGCCCAACATGGAGGCGAGTGTTCAGTTGTCGTGTGCGGGAAACTTGGGTGACTACTGATTTCAGGCGATCATGTTGGTTTGGTCGCCGAGATGTAAAGTTATTTGACCCAGTTGGTCGGTCGTGTTTCCGGCTGGTGTTACTGGTGGTTATGTCAACTGGTTCACTTTGATCACGGCGATGCTGGTGTCGCCGACGACCGCCACGGAACGGGCGGCGTTTTTTTTTCTTTCGAGAAATGTCACAGTGGCTATGAATGTTCAAAGTACGAAGCACGGTGCAAAGCGCTAATGAGCGATCAGAAGTCTTAAACCTCAGTGATATAAGTTCGTGCCTACCGTAGGTAATTTTCTTGTATGGGAACACGCTGGGGTGGCTGCGTCGTCCTGTCTGGTGCGTTGAGAGTGTCGAAGCAAAGGCCGGCAGAGAGGTTTGGTAGCCATGTTGGAGCACATGGTGTAGTAGGCAGAAGAAAGTCCAGCAAAGAAAACTTTGAAAACGTCCTTCTTCCACGAGCGAGCAATCCACAAACATTCCAGAGTAGATGTTTTCAAATAAGGAAGCAGACGATGTAGAGCACATGAGAGAAAGATCAGTCAATCACAGTGAAAATACATATAATTTGTAGAGCTGCCCCATCAAGCACATGATGCGACAAGGGCAGGTAACTCTCATTGTTTGTGAGTATGTTTACGTGTGTGTGTGTGTGGATGTTTTTAAAGGGTGTAAAGTAAGGGGAAAAGAAAGTCAAGAGCTCGTCGTCTGTGCAAACGAATGACATGGCCAGTGCCTTTTTTTTTTTTTTTTTTTTTTTTGCTGTTAGCTTTAATTTTGATTGCAAGGAACTTTTCTTAAAACCGAAACCTCAGCCATGAGAGCAAGGATATGAAAAAATGTGTTATAACAACCCCTTGACAAAAGGGGTAAGGCAGTAATAACGGACCTTTAGGACTGTACACACTCGTCGTGAATCTCCAATGAGTACGTGACCACTGTGTGGGCTAACTGTACGAGGTAGAACTTCGACGACAGGAAGAACTGTCGTTCTTAAAAGACAAGACATCGTCTATGTGTATTCACCTGCACTCCAAAGAACCTGAGTTGGAAGGATTACGTCGCATCAATATGTTGCTTAATCTAAGACTGTACGTGGACTTTGTCGTCTCACATTTGAAGAAACCCTCTTTCCGTCCATAGACTGGCATAGAGAATGGATTCTGTGTCTCCAGTGGATGTGGTTGGCGGACCGAGCAAGTCGTCACGCCGGACAGTCGGATGGAGAAAACGAGTGGAGAGTCATCGGTAAGCGGAAGCTGTCAGCATTAGACCTACTTAGATTTCCAAAGCTGAGGGGCTGAGACATAGGATGTGATTCATTTGCAGTGCAAAAGAAGCAGTTACAACTACCAGTGCTAAGTCGACGCCAGAGTTGGTGGTGGATACAGCTGAGGTTAACAGCACTGTAGAGGGTCAAAATATTGATCAACAGCAGTCATACCGTCGCTCCTTACGATTATCTTCAGTACTTTCATGATGATTGAGGTGAGAGCGACTGGTCTGAAGTCGTTGAATTGACTGCGCCTTGTGACTTTACAGACAGGAACAATGTGCGAAAGTTCCCAAATAGAAATGTGAATAGAATGTACAGACAGCCGGAACAGATGCTGTAAAACTTCGCTAAGATGTTCGGCGCAGTAATGGATGGTTTGTTCACAGATCCTCGCCTCAAGAGATCATTGACACAGAACTAGGCAATCACCAACCCATGCTCAGGGTCCATAGCATATTTGAATACTGAAACATTGTAAGAGAAGTCATGTTTCTCAAAGCGGGCATAAGATATCAAGTATGTTGTGGGCCCCCAGTAGTGTAGAGGTTAAAACACTCGCTTGTCACCACTGCAGTGAGTGACTCAGGGTTCAGATCTCGTCTTGGGAAACTCTCTTAATGTGACACCTGTTGACGTGCGAATAGTTGGTGACTAGTGTGAGAGGCCGAAAGTTGGTGAAGGGAGCCAGCAGAGTGCCCGCTTTCCCTGCGGGCTGTTTAGGCCCACCCTTCTCCCCACCACATTCATCACACCCTTGCTTGGCGAACCGTGCGTGGGTTTGTTTGCTGTTAAAGTACTTTTGCGCATCAAACTGTCCTTTTGCTGTTCAGATAAGTAAATACACGGGTGCAAAACTATTATGCATATCGTTTTTTCTTAACCATCAGATATACGGATACTAAAGTAGCAATCGCCACCTTTCGGCGACACTCGACCCTCATTCTCACTACTATGCAACATTAAATCATTTCCTTCTAAGAGAGAAAACAGAAAGGCGCCTCCAAAAGAGGCAAATGTATAAGGTGAAAATATCGTTGAAGGCTAAAGCAAAGAAGCGTCTATAATTGGAAGAGTACCGTGATACAATAAGTATTAAACATATAAAAACAAGTACTTAAAAAAGTATATTCTATTTTAAATAAAGTAAAAAAGGTACAATAATTGTTTCCTAAGTTCTCTAGATTTACTTTTTTCGCAATTGTTGCTGTCGCAATTGAAGAATCTTGTTGCCATCCTGAAAAGAGTTGTGTAAACATGGAATATTTTAATGACAGTTTTGTAATGTGTGGATCTCTCCGTCTCTCTCGTTCTTGCTTTTGATGCATGTAAGTGACGACGGAACACATGAAATACCTTTGTTTTAAGAGAGAAACATCAGACTGAAAAAAATCTGCCTAAACATTGTTAACACTTCTTTAGACGAATGAGTTTATTTTGTGCTTTGTGTAAAAGTTAATCTCTCTCTCTCTCTCTCTCTTGCACCTATTTATACAAATCTGATTGATAAACACAAAAGTAAAAATGTCAGGGATCAGAGACAGCCCCTGACTGGTTAAGAGTGTGTAGTGTGTTGAAAGCGAAAAAGCGTGTGACTTAAGGAATGTTTGCAATGGAGTTAGCCCCCTTTTTTGCAGCAGGGATAGTGGCCCTTGAATGTACGTTTGGAGGGTTCCCTGGCTAGGGTCAGTTCGACTAAGGTTGGTTCGACTAAGTCGTTTCGTCTGACTGTCGAGTCGTCTATAGGACGCATGAAATGGTATAGCACGCATGAAATGGAAAAAATTAAAGTGATTTGAATGTTAATAAACGATTTAAATATATCTTGTAAATAGTGCTAATTGTGGCGTTAAGCCATCGGGATCCTTACCTTCCACTCTCGCATGCACGCTCTCAATCACACAGACTCAACAAGAACTCAAACGCCCGATGCCAGCGATAGCGGCGGTTCCCCTTACGTAGCACTCAACTGTGCCAGGGGAGCTTTGATGTTCTGGCCTTGACAACCCGAGTTACGCAGCCGCTGACCCCCTTAGTTGAGAAAGCCTTGGTCAGACAGTGCGGGATGGGGGCTGTAGATGCACCTTAAACGAAAGTTGAAGTGAGAGTTGCGAGGAGGCAGACTGTCATGAAGCGGCCAGCGTCCTATAGCATTTCATGCGTCCTATAGAGTATAGACGACCCGACCGTTAGACAAAACGACTTAGTCGAACTGACCCTAGTCGACACGACCGTTAGACGAAACGACTTAGTTGAACTGATCTTAGTCGAGCTGACCCTTGTCGAATCTACCTTAGGCGAAACGACCCTATTCGTATCAACCGGTTACCAAAAAAGCGTGTGACCTCAGGAATGTTAGGAATGGAGTTAACCCCCTTGTTTGCAGCAGGGATAGTGGGCCTTGAATGTACATTTGGAGTATGGTTTAAAATAATAATAATAATAATAATAATAATAATAATAATAATGTTGGCTTGTATAGCGCCAAATCCTGGCCTGTGGACAGGCGCTGACGTCAAAAAAATAAGATGACGACAAAATGTGGGTGTGTAGCGGCCCGTCTCCTCCACTTCACAGGGCAGCGTCCACACACAGCAAGAACAGTCCTCAGCACAAATATCCAACATGTCATACAAACCGGAATACACTCCATACAACAAATATCAAACATGTCATACACTCCACAGAAAATGCAACATCCAACAGAAGGCACAAGTTTCACTGGAACGCCAGCACACGCTCAAGTTCACTGATGAAAACATGAATTCCACACCACCGCGTAAGTCATGAAGTCCAAATCCAACAAGACAGTATCAAAGGCCATCATCGACTAGCACGTTTTCCAAGCCAGTTGTCTGCACGCATATGTCCAGTTTCTGAAATACCCTCATCAGCCGTCCGTCCAGTGCCGGGAAAAGGCTGTCTATCAAGACCGGGCGGATGGGGTCGGATCGCAACATCTCTTTCATGGCCCTGCTGAGAACACCATCCCGCAACAGCTGCAGGCTGTTCCAAGTGGACGTCCTCAACATGCATGCAGAGGAGCAAGGATGGCGACTTCATCATAGTAAGGGTTGCCGAAACTCAAAATACGACGGACGATACAAAAAAAAAACGACAAAAACGACAGAGAACCATCCAGTCATACCAGTTAGGCGAAGGACGTCACTCTCTATGAGAGAGGAAAGAAAGGTCGTTTGCGTCCGGAGTATTGTGGTGTGCTGTTGAGATTCCCAGTTGCTGTGTGTTCTGCTGGTGGATTCGGGTAGATGTCGCAGTACTGTGGATATTAGTTTCCAGGAGGAGTATTACAGGAAAGTATATATCTGTGAGTGTGTGTATTCTGACCGGACGTTGACAGTGAGTAAGTGAGTTTTGGTCATTTTGGGTTTAAATAAGCATATCGCCTCGGGACTCTTTCATTTCCCATTCTGATAACCTGTTGGAGAACTATTTGTTGTGAACATTGGAAGAAATTTTGACTAACAGAAAGAAGACTTGTTTAGCGACGATTAATTGGAAGGTCAAGAGATATCTAAGTTACTGAAAGGATATTCCTGCTTTATTATTGTCATCTATTGATTCCTGCTTATTGACAAATGTTGATGTGAAAATTGTTTGAAATTCTTCGTGAGTTGGAGAAGTATTTGAATTGTGAGGTTACCTTTAACAGACAAACACTAATCGCTCCCAAAATTATAGAGATTTAGGAACCCACGTACAGGTCTTAGCATTTTGTTGCATGAAAGAGCACTTGAGGAACGCCATGTGGTCAGTGTATGTTGTATGTCGCCTGCCTGCACGTTGCATGACCCTGACAAAAATTATAAGTTATTTTCGTTGTTATGTTTCTCGTACTTACTGATGTTGCAGATGACACCGACATCTGCCGAGTGACCACAGTTATGTGAATAAAATCCGCGATGAGAGCATTGTTCCAGACTGGTTTCCGCCCCACTGCATCGCACGTCGTCCAGAAGAATGCGACCAGAACCTCGTCCGTATCTGACTGAGCTGACAACTGCTGCTTCAGTGCTGTGAACACACAGGTGTACAACGTTCACTATTATCTTGTATTTTTTCATGCATTACCTTCACACACTATAATCTGCTTGGCATTTACTATTCTTCAAAACAAAAATCTAAAAATAGAAGAAACGTTATTATTTATTCCAGAAAATCTGTTGAGGCCAGAAAAAGTGACTTTATCGCCTCTGAAGAAAACATACAAAGCACCATCTTGATGATCTTTTACTACCTGTGATTGTTTTACTTATAGATCTCTAGCCATTCATTTTCTATTCTCATTTTCTCTCCTTCCATCGGTATGAATCGTAGTGCATGCAAAACATGACTATTCAAGGCAAGATATAGATATAATACGAGAAAATAAAACTCTTCAAGTCAAGTACCAATAATGATTTCGTTTCACACGCTACTACTTAACATAAAAACGTACTTGTTAAATCCTAACATCATGCAGGCCACTCTAGCCTCCTCTTTTCCGAAGTCGTGGTTGCACACTGTTCCCCATTCTCCATAGTAATTTATCTCTAGACGTCCCGCCGTGTTTGTCCCGTTAACCAGACGAGCTTTCATTGGTTCACCTGAAACAAACATAACATGATCAGAATCAATGTTTTGTCGTTTCTGAATGCAGTGGTATAACTTACTGTTTTCGTCATAGCTATATGGCGATAGAGACAAGGGAGCATTCCAGTCAACAGACTGTTGTAGGATTTTTTCAAGCTACAAACACTATTACCGTTCCTAATTTAATGTTAACATTATGTGTCTGGGTTTTAAAAGTGGAAGGGAAAACTACACAGAGTTGTGTAAACATGTTATACACTAAAGAAAATTTGTAATTTGTGGAACTCTCTCTCCTGCTATGAATATATGTATGTCAGAAAACTGCTGAAATTTTTGTGTCTGAATAAACAAACTGAAGACTGAAAAAATCTGCTTAAACATCGTAAACAATTCTTTAGACAAATCCATTTTTCTACACCGTGAAAAAAGAATCTCTCTTTCCTTTCTTTTTTCTTTCCCTCTACTATTTACACAAGTCTGACAAAAACAAATCCTTTAGACAAATAGGTGTTTTTTCTGCAATGCGAAAAAGAGGATATTTCTTTCTCTATCTTTAACTTCTATTCATACAAATCTGATTGATTAAAACGAAAGTAAAATTATGTTAATTTCTTCGTTATGTTCCTCGTACTTACTGATGTTGCAGACGACACTGAAATCTTCCGAGTGACTACAGCTATGTGAATAAAATCCGCGATGAGAGCATTGTTCCAGACTGGTTTCCGCCCCACTGCATCGCACGTCGTCCAGAAGAATGCGACCAGAACCTCGTCCGTATCTGACTGAGCTGACAACTGCTGCTTCAGTGCTGTGAACACACAGGTGTACAACGTTCACTATTATCTTGTATTTTTTCATGCATTACCTTCACATTCTATAATCTGCTTGGCATTTACTATTCTTCAAAACAATTAATCTAAAAATAGAAGAAACGTTATTATTTATTCCAGAAAATCTGTTGAGGCCAGAAAAAGTGACTTTATCGCCTCTGAAGAAAACATACAAAGCACCATCTTGCTGTTCTTTTACTACCTGTGATTGTTTTACTTATAGATCTCTAGCCATTCATTTTCTATTCTCATTTTCTCTCCTTCCATCGGTATGAATCTTAGTGCATGCAAAACATGACTATTCAAGGCAAGATATAGATATAATACGAGAAAATAAAACTCTTCAAGTCAAGTACCAATAATGATTTCGTTTCACACGCTACTACTTAACATAAAAACGTACTTGTTAAATCCTAACATCATGCAGGCCACTCTAGCCTCCTCTTTTCCGAGGTCGTGGTTGCACACTGTTCCCCATTCTCCATTGTAATATATCTCTAGACGTCCCGCCGTGTTTGTCCCGTTAACCAGACGAGCTTCCATTGGTTCACCTGAAACAAACATAACATGATCAGAATCAATGTTTTGTCGTTTCTGAATGCAGTGGTATAACTTACTGTTTTCGTCATAGCTATATGGCGATAAAGACAAGGGAGCATTCCAGTCAACAGACTGTTGTTGGATTTTTTCAAGCTACAAACACTATTACCGTTCCTAATTTAATGCTAACATTATGTGTCTGGGTTTTAAAAGTGGAAGGGAAAACTACACAGAGTTGTGTAAACATGTTATACTCTAAAGAAAATTTGTAATTTGTGGAACTCTCTCTCCTGCTATGAATATATGTATGTCAGAAAACTGCTGAAATTTTGTGTCTGAATAAACAAACTGAAGACTGAAAAAATCTGCTTAAACATCGTAAACAATTCTTTAGACAAATCCATTTTTCTACATCGTGAAAAAAAGGATCTCTTTCCTCTCTTCTTTCTTTCCCTCTACTATTTACACAAGTCTGACAAAAACAAATCCTTTAGACAAATAGGTGTTTTTCTGCAATGCGTAAAAGAGGATATTTCTTTCTCTATCTTTAACTTCTATTCAAACAAATCTGATTGATTAAAACGAAAGTAAAATTCTGTTAATTTCTTCGTTAAGTTCCTCGTACTTACTGATGTTGCAGACGACACTGACATCTTCCGGGTGACCACAGTTATGTGAATAAAATCCGCGATGAGAGCATTGTTCCAGACTGGTTTCCGCCCCACTGCATCGCACGTCGTCCAGAAGAATGCGACCAGAACCTAGTCCGTATCTGACTGAGCTGACAACTGCTGCTTCAGTGCTGTGAAAACACAGGTGTACAACGTTCACTATTATTTTGTATTTTTTCATGCATTACCTTCACATACTATAATCTGCTTGGCATTTACTATTTTTCAAAACAATTAATCTAAAAATAGAAGAAACATTATTATTTATTCCAGAAAATCTGTTGAGGCCAGAAAAAGTGACTTTATCACCTCTGAAGAAAACATACAAAGCACCATCTTGATGTTCTTTTACTACCTGTGATTGTTTTACTTATAGATCTCTAGCCATTCATTTTCTATTCTCATTTTCTCTCCTTCCATCGGTATGAATCTTAGTGCATGCAAAACATGACTATTCAAGGCAAGATATAGATATAATACGAGAAAATAAAACTCTTCAAGTCAAGTACCAATAATGATTTCGTTTCACACGCTACTACTTAACATAAAAACGTACTTGTTAAATCCTAACATCATGCAGGCCACTCTAGCCTCCTCTTTTCCGAAGTCGTGGTTGCACACTGTTCCCCATTCTCCATTGTAATATATCTCTAGACGTCCCGCCGTGTTTGTCCCGTTAACCAGACGAGCTTCCATTGGTTCACCTGAAACAAACATAACATGATCAGAATCAATGTTTTGTCGTTTCTGAATGCAGTGGTATAACTTACTGTTTTCGTCATAGCTATATGGCGATAGAGACAAGGGAGCATTCCAGTCAACAGACTGTTGTAGGATTTTTTCAAGCTACAAACACTATTACCGTTCCTAATTTAATGCTAACATTATGTGTCTGGGTTTTAAAAGTGGAAGGGAAAACTACACAGAGTTGTGTAAACATGTTATACTCTAAAGAAAATTTGTAATTTGTGGAACTCTCTCTCCTGCTATGAATATATGTATGTCAGAAAACTGCTGAAATTTTTGTGTCTGAATAAACAAACTGAAGACTGAAAAAAATCTGCTTAAACATCGTAAACAATTCTTTAGACAAATCCATTTTTTTACATCGTGAAAAAAAGGATCTCTTTCCTCTCTTCTTTCTTTCCCTCTACTATTTACACAAGTCTGACAAAAACAAATCCTTTAGACAAATAGGTGTTTTTCTGCAATGCGTAAAAGAGGATATTTCTTTCTCTATCTTTAACTTCTATTCATACAAATCTGATTGATTAAAACGAAAGTAAAATTATGTTAATTTCTTCGTTATGTTCCTCGTACTTACTGATGTTGCAGACGACACTGACATCTTCCGAGTGACCACAGTTATGTGAATAAAGATCGCTGTGAGAGCATTGTTCCAGACTGGTTTCCGCCCCACTGCATCGCACGTCGTTCAGAAGAATGCGACCTGAACCTCGTCCGTATCTGACTGAGCTGACAACTGCTGCTTCAGTGCTGTGAACACACAGGTGTACAACGTTCACTATTATCTTGTATTTTTTCATGCATTACCTTCACATACTATAATCTGCTTGGCATTTACTATTTTTCAAAACAAAAATCTAAAAATAGAAGAAACGTTATTATTTATTCCAGAAAATCTGTTGAGGCCAGAAAAAGTGACTTTATCGCCTCTGAAGAAAACATACAAAGCACCATCTTGATGTTCTTTTACTACCTGTGATTGTTTTACTTATAGATCTCTAGCCATTCATTTTCTATTTTCATGTTCTCTCCTTCCATCTGTATGAATCTTAGTGCATGCAAAACATGACTATTCAAGGCAAGATATAGATATAATACGAGAAAATAAAACTCTTCAAGTCAAGTACCAATAATGATTTCGTTTCACACGCTACTACTTAACATAAAAACGTACTTGTTAAATCCTAACATCATGCAGGCCACTCTAGCCTCCTCTTTTCCGAAGTCGTGGTTGCACACTGTTCCCCATTCTCCATTGTAATATATCTCTAGACGTCCCGCCGTGTTTGTCCCGTTAACCAGACGAGCTTCCATTGGTTCACCTGAAACAAACATAACATGATCAGAATCAATGTTTTGTCGTTTCTGAATGCAGTGGTATAACTTACTGTTTTCGTCATAGCTATATGGCGATAGAGACAAGGGAGCATTCCAGTCAACAGACTGTTGTAGGATTTTTTCAAGCTACAAACACTATTACCGTTCCTAATTTAATGCTAACATTATGTGTCTGGGTTTTAAAAGTGGAAGGGAAAACTACACAGAGTTGTGTAAACATGTTATACTCTAAAGAAAATTTGTAATTTGTGGAACTCTCTCTCCTGCTATGAATATATGTATGTCAGAAAACTGCTGAAATTTTTGTGTCTGAATAAACAAACTGAAGACTGAAAAAAATCTGCTTAAACATCGTAAACAATTCTTTAGACAAATCCATTTTTCTACATCGTGAAAAAAGGATCTCTTTCCTCTCTTCTTTCTTTCCCTCTACTATTTACACAAGTCTGACAAAAACAAATCCTTTAGACAAATAGGTGTTTTTCTGCAATGCGTAAAAGAGGATATTTCTTTCTCTATCTTTAACTTCTATTCATACAAATCTGATTGATTAAAACGAAAGTAAAATTATGTTAATTTCTTCGTTATGTTCCTCGTACTTACTGATGTTGCAGACGACACTGACATCTTCCGAGTGACCACAGTTATGTGAATAAAGATCGCTGTGAGAGCATTGTTCCAGACTGGTTTCCGCCCCACTGCATCGCACGTCGTTCAGAAGAATGCGACCTGAACCTCGTCCGTATCTGACTGAGCTGACAACTGCTGCTTCAGTGCTGTGAACACACAGGTGTACAACGTTCACTATTATCTTGTATTTTTTCATGCATTACCTTCACATACTATAATCTGCTTGGCATTTACTATTTTTCAAAACAAAAATCTAAAAATAGAAGAAACGTTATTATTTATTCCAGAAAATCTGTTGAGGCCAGAAAAAGTGACTTTATCGCCTCTGAAGAAAACATACAAAGCACCATCTTGATGTTCTTTTACTACCTGTGATTGTTTTACTTATAGATCTCTAGCCATTCATTTTCTATTTTCATGTTCTCTCCTTCCATCTGTATGAATCTTAGTGCATGCAAAACATGACTATTCAAGGCAAGATATAGATATAATACGAGAAAATAAAACTCTTCAAGTCAAGTACCAATAATGATTTCGTTTCACACGCTACTACTTAACATAAAAACGTACTTGTTAAATCCTAACATCATGCAGGCCACTCTAGCCTCCTCTTTTCCGAAGTCGTGGTTGCACACTGTTCCCCATTCTCCATTGTAATATATCTCTAGACGTCCCGCCGTGTTTGTCCCGTTAACCAGACGAGCTTCCATTGGTTCACCTGAAACAAACATAACATGATCAGAATCAATGTTTTGTCGTTTCTGAATGCAGTGGTATAACTTACTGTTTTCGTCATAGCTATATGGCGATAGAGACAAGGGAGCATTCCAGTCAACAGACTGTTGTAGGATTTTTTCAAGCTACAAACACTATTACCGTTCCTAATTTAATGCTAACATTATGTGTCTGGGTTTTAAAAGTGGAAGGGAAAACTACACAGAGTTGTGTAAACATGTTATACTCTAAAGAAAATTTGTAATTTGTGGAACTCTCTCTCCTGCTATGAATATATGTATGTCAGAAAACTGCTGAAATTTTTGTGTCTGAATAAAAAACTGAAGACTGAAAAAAATCTGCTTAAACATCGTAAACAATTCTTTAGACAAATCCATTTTTCTACATCGTGACAAAAAGGATCTCTTTCCTCTCTTCTTTCTTTCCCTCTACTATTTACACAAGTCTGACAAAAACAAATCCTTTAGACAAATAGGTGTTTTTCTGCAATGCGTAAAAGAGGATATTTCTTTCTCTATCTTTAACTTCTATTCATACAAATCTGATTGATTAAAACGAAAGTAAAATTATGTTAATTTCTTCGTTATGTTCCTCGTACTTACTGATGTTGCAGACGACACTGACATCTTCCGAGTGACCACAGTTATGTGAATAAAGATCGCTGTGAGAGCATTGTTCCAGACTGGTTTCCGCCCCACTGCATCGCACGTCGTTCAGAAGAATGCGACCTGAACCTCGTCCGTATCTGACTGAGCTGACAACTGCTGCTTCAGTGCTGTGAACACACAGGTGTACAACGTTCACTATTATCTTGTATTTTTTCATGCATTACCTTCACATACTATAATCTGCTTGGCATTTACTATTTTTCAAAACAAAAATCTAAAAATAGAAGAAACGTTATTATTTATTCCAGAAAATCTGTTGAGGCCAGAAAAAGTGACTTTATCGCCTCTGAAGAAAACATACAAAGCACCATCTTGATGTTCTTTTACTACCTGTGATTGTTTTACTTATAGATCTCTAGCCATTCATTTTCTATTTTCATGTTCTCTCCTTCCATCTGTATGAATCTTAGTGCATGCAAAACATGACTATTCAAGGCAAGATATAGATATAATACGAGAAAATAAAACTCTTCAAGTCAAGTACCAATAATGATTTCGTTTCACACGCTACTACTTAACATAAAAACGTACTTGTTAAATCCTAACATCATGCAGGCCACTCTAGCCTCCTCTTTTCCGAAGTCGTGGTTGCACACTGTTCCCCATTCTCCATTGTAATATATCTCTAGACGTCCCGCCGTGTTTGTCCCGTTAACCAGACGAGCTTCCATTGGTTCACCTGAAACAAACATAACATGATCAGAATCAATGTTTTGTCGTTTCTGAATGCAGTGGTATAACTTACTGTTTTCGTCATAGCTATATGGCGATAGAGACAAGGGAGCATTCCAGTCAACAGACTGTTGTAGGATTTTTTCAAGCTACAAACACTATTACCGTTCCTAATTTAATGCTAACATTATGTGTCTGGGTTTTAAAAGTGGAAGGGAAAACTACACAGAGTTGTGTAAACATGTTATACTCTAAAGAAAATTTGTAATTTGTGGAACTCTCTCTCCTGCTCTGAATATATGTATGTCAGAAAACTGCTGAAATTTTTGTGTCTGAATAAACAAACTGAAGACTGAAAAAAATCTGCTTAAACATCGTAAACAATTCTTTAGACAAATCCATTTTTTTACATCGTGAAAAAAAGGATCTCTTTCCTCTCTTCTCTCTTTTCCTCTACTATTTACACAAGTCTGACAAAAACAAATCCTTTAGACAAATAGGTGTTTTTCTGCAATGCGTAAAAGAGGATATTTCTTTCTCTATCTTTAACTTCTATTCATACAAATCTGATTGATTAAAACGAAAGTAAAATTATGTTAATTTCTTCGTTATGTTCCTCGTACTTACTGATGTTGCAGACGACACTGACATCTTCCGAGTGACCACAGTTATGTGAATAAAGATCGCTGTGAGAGCATTGTTCCAGACTGGTTTCCGCCCCACTGCATCGCACGTCGTTCAGAAGAATGCGACCTGAACCTCGTCCGTATCTGACTGAGCTGACAACTGCTGCTTCAGTGCTGTGAACACACAGGTGTACAACGTTCACTATTATCTTGTATTTTTTCATGCATTACCTTCACATACTATAATCTGCTTGGCATTTACTATTTTTCAAAACAAAAATCTAAAAATAGAAGAAACGTTATTATTTATTCCAGAAAATCTGTTGAGGCCAGAAAAAGTGACTTTATCGCCTCTGAAGAAAACATACAAAGCACCATCTTGATGTTCTTTTACTACCTGTGATTGTTTTACTTATAGATCTCTAGCCATTCATTTTCTATTTTCATGTTCTCTCCTTCCATCTGTATGAATCTTAGTGCATGCAAAACATGACTATTCAAGGCAAGATATAGATATAATACGAGAAAATAAAACTCTTCAAGTCAAGTACCAATAATGATTTCGTTTCACACGCTACTACTTAACATAAAAACGTACTTGTTAAATCCTAACATCATGCAGGCCACTCTAGCCTCCTCTTTTCCGAAGTCGTGGTTGCACACTGTTCCCCATTCTCCATTGTAATATATCTCTAGACGTCCCGCCGTGTTTGTCCCGTTAACCAGACGAGCTTCCATTGGTTCACCTGAAACAAACATAACATGATCAGAATCAATGTTTTGTCGTTTCTGAATGCAGTGGTATAACTTACTGTTTTCGTCATAGCTATATGGCGATAGAGACAAGGGAGCATTCCAGTCAACAGACTGTTGTAGGATTTTTTCAAGCTACAAACACTATTACCGTTCCTAATTTAATGCTAACATTATGTGTCTGGGTTTTAAAAGTGGAAGGGAAAACTACACAGAGTTGTGTAAACATGTTATACTCTAAAGAAAATTTGTAATTTGTGGAACTCTCTCTCCTGCTCTGAATATATGTATGTCAGAAAACTGCTGAAATTTTTGTGTCTGAATAAACAAACTGAAGACTGAAAAAAATCTGCTTAAACATCGTAAACAATTCTTTAGACAAATCCATTTTTTTACATCGTGAAAAAAAGGATCTCTTTCCTCTCTTCTCTCTTTTCCTCTACTATTTACACAAGTCTGACAAAAACAAATCCTTTAGACAAATAGGTGTTTTTCTGCAATGCGTAAAAGAGGATATTTCTTTCTCTATCTTTAACTTCTATTCATACAAATCTGATTGATTAAAACGAAAGTAAAATTATGTTAATTTCTTCGTTATGTTCCTCGTACTTACTGATGTTGCAGACGACACTGACATCTTCCGAGTGACCACAGTTATGTGAATAAAGATCGCTGTGAGAGCATTGTTCCAGACTGGTTTCCGCCCCACTGCATCGCACGTCGTTCAGAAGAATGCGACCTGAACCTTGTCCGTATCTGACTGAGCTGACAACGGTTGCTTCAGTGCTGTGAACACATAGGTGTACAACGTTCACTATTATCTTGTATCTTTTTCATGTTTTACCTTTGTATACTATAATCTTCTTAGCATTTACTATTTTTTTAAAGAATTAGTCTAAAAAAAGAAGAAACGTTATTATTTATACCAGAAAATCTGTTGAGGCCAGATAAACGGAGGTTACCAACTCTGAAATAAACATACAAATCCCCATCTTAAAGTACCTTCACTATCCGTTATTGTTTTACTGTTACACTTTTAGCCATTCTTATTGTTTTCTCTTTCACACCCTCCATCAGTAAGAATCTTACACCATCTGATGCTTGACTCTTGAAGGCAAGAAATAACATGAGAGCTATCAACTCGTCGACTCCAATGTTTAGGATTATTTGTATCACATGCTACTGCAAAACAAAAATATCAGACTCACCCGTTAAATCCTAACATCATGCAGGCCACTCTGGCCTCTTCTTTTCCAAATTCGTCGTCACACACTGTTCCCCATTCGCCATAGTAATATATCTCTAGACGTCCCGCCGTGTTTGTCCCGTTAACCAGACGAGCTTTCATTGGTTCCGCTGAAACAATCATAACACGATGAGTTATCAACTTAGAGAACGTAATTTCTTATAATACGTTTATGACAAGCGTTTATTTACAAACAATAGATTTTGTAAATGCTTGTTCTTTGTCTATATCCGTTCATATCTTATACCAGGTAACCAGGTGCTTTTTACTTATTTAAGTTTGAAGAGTTTAGTCATTTTCACTCTCTTCTGTATGTTTGTCAGTCAATTTCTTCGCCAGCTTTTCATCGTCGTAGAGGTCTCAAATCTTTACCAGTTTTTACCTAATTTCCTATGAAAAATATTAACTTATTCCCAGCAGTTAAAATGTAGTATGTTTTTAAAATAATTTTGTACTTGAATTTATAGGACCCAAATAGGATAGATAGAAAACTGCTACTCTAGGACTAGTAAACTACAGGCTTTCTCCCCTTGATCAGCCTGTATGAAGGCAATAAAAGTCAAAATGAAAAAACGATCGACAAAAAATTTTAAACATTCAGTAGTTCCTTCCGTTGGATGATTGTATTTAAAATGAAAATAAAAAAATAGCCCATGAAAGAAAAGTCACAACCTTTTAGAGATTTTGTAAAATAACCCTGTTATGCAGAATCGTCCGTCTGTATGTTTGCTGTTTCAAGTGCGTGTCACACTGAGTGGTGGTCAGCTTAGAAAATCCACGTACCTCAACTTCATTCTTTTGCGCAAGGTTAACCTAAGAGTCAAGATTCTTAAAGCCTGTATAAATAATATGCGGCATGTCAGTCACTTAGATAAATGGATGTTAAATTAGGAACGTCACTTTGCGAGGACACTCGTCCCTTTACTAACTCGCTAATATGCAATATTTAATCAATTCCTTGTAAGTGAGAACACAAATGGGTGAAACCTCAACGCAAAGAAAAAGTAAGAACATCAGGAGAAATTTTCGTCGAAGAATCCACTAAAAACTTTAAAATAAAAATAGGAAAAGAAATTTTCTTAAAAACACACTATTTTTTTTTAATGGACAACAAACAGTCAAATAATTGTTTTCGGAAGTCTCTGGATTTTCTTTTATGCATATAGTTTAAAATATAAAAGTTTGAGGTGCTAATAAAAAGCAAATCATCAGTTCCCCTCTAACTTTTATATTTTAAACAGACTTCAACAGACTGAACACAAATCAGCAAGCGTGGAGCTGTGTTTCGTAAATGAACTGTTTACAATAGATGTTGCCGGATGAAAGAAATCTTTGAGATTACCTATATGCGTTTAAACTATATCAAGCTTTTCTAATCTCACGCTACTCAAACCTGAACCTAGTATTGATGCGATACTAATGTTCAGTATAGTGTCGACTATTGGTTTTGCTGAAATCAGATTGTTCTTTCGTTCTTACTGATGTTGCAGGCGACACCGACATCCTCCATGTGGTTGCAGTAACGCGGGTAGAACTGTCCGACATCGCACTGCGCCAGATTCGTTTCATTTCCTTGACACCGCACGTTGCTGAGGAGAACGTCACCCGAACCTGGTCCATATTTGACTGAGCTGATAACTGCTGCGTCAGTGCTATTGAAACAATGGCGTACAGTGTCATTTGTGACACAACTATTACTCTAATAATAGCCCATTTGAATACAGTAAATTTGCACTTTATTTATCTACAAGGGTCATTCCAAATAGTGCTCGTACAATAAGTAATACATACAGGATACAAAGAGATAATACCTTGGAACCTTGAGATACGAGTTTAATTCGTTCCGTTACCGAGCTCGTAACTCAAACGAAATATTACCATTTACAATAACTGAAATAGAATTAATCCGTTCCAGCCCCGAGAGAAATTCCCAAATTCCTTTCAACCACAACAGCAGAAGTTTCTCAATTTCTTTATGGATATTTGTTCTAACTGTAACAGAGTATTAGTCCCCTTCGCTGGATTTGCACCGTTGGTGGCATTTTTTTGTTTAAGGATGATGCAACTTGTGGATGTCCTACGATCGTACATCTTGGCAAGATCCATCACTCACAAACACGCTCATGTTTTTCTATTATTTCTTGCTACAGAAACTTGGATCAGGTCAGTGTGGATGTTCCATTTAAGCTTGTTGTCAAAGATGGTACCTAACTATTTGTGAGAGTCGACTACCTGGCATCATCATGGATAGTACTGTTGACTGTCTCAGGTTTGTTCACCCAAAAGTCGAAGATAATTTTCTTAGTCTTTGAGGCATTCAAGACAAGGAAGTGTTCGTCACACCAGCAAACAAAGTCAGGAAAAGTGCCACTGTGAACATGTTCATTATCATACAAAGTTGACAGGAGGGCAGAGTCAGCAAATTTTATCAGAAAGCTCCTATCAGTAGTGCTTCTACAACTGCAAGTATAGAGAATGAACAGTAGTGGAGACAAGCAGCAGCCTCGAGGTGAACCTGTACAGGTGACAACAGGATATGAGAGTAGACCGTTAAAAGAAACTGCTGCCTGTTTGTTAAAAAGTCCAGAATCCAGTGTGTTAGTTGGTGGGATAGATGAAGGTCTGAGAGTATAGACTCTACGCTAACAAGTTAGGTTGCAAAGTGTTAAAAGCAGAAGAAAAATCATCAAAGAAAAGCCTGGCATGAGCTTTATGTTTCTCCAGATGATATACAAGCATGTACAAGCCAGAGTAAATTCTGTTCGAATTAAAAAACAATACGTTCAACAAGCGAACGGGCTATTTTACAGAGTCCTTAGTTCCATACTATAAAGGGGAAGATTTATAAAGTATTGAGCAACAACAAATGTTTATATATCAACATAATAAAATTACATACAGTCATGCAACTATCTGCAATCCAGTTGCAAACCAGAAGATGAAGAAAACGCAGCAAAAGACCATGTAAACATGAACGTCCAACACTTTTATCCAAATCGAAGCACGACCATAAAACATAAACAAAATCAAGGAAAGCCAATCCCCTCGACCTCTTAGGCAAAGGGACGGAACTCTCATGTTTTATCTATTTCTACTAGACAAGTCATGACATGGAGTGTGAGTAGTATCTGAAGAAAAGTAGTTCCATGCCCGTTGTTCTTTTTAGGTCACTAGCCATTTGCTTTCTACATTACTTCATCTTTCCTTTCATAAATATTCTATCTGACCAGATAGTAGTACACTGCTGATTGTTGTGTTCGTGTTCGGTCACTAGCCATTCCGGTTGTATACTTACGTCAGTTTCCTTTCATAACAATTTTACCTAACGATATAGATACCTAGACAAAGTCATTTCGTGGGGTACTTTTAAGTCTATTTCT
The DNA here is from genome assembly GCA_004794655.1 of Marisa cornuarietis. Classification (NCBI taxonomy): domain Eukaryota; kingdom Metazoa; phylum Mollusca; class Gastropoda; order Architaenioglossa; family Ampullariidae; genus Marisa; species Marisa cornuarietis. The sequence goes on from SMMW01000636.1 coordinate 2,630,742, forward strand.
TGGGTTGCTCTGCAAATGAAACATTAACTACAAAGATCAAAAGGTTAACGTCTCCACGCTTTGTGTCCATGCAGGGTAGATTCACCGTTGTTGTTTAAAGAAAATACAATGCTCACCGGTTAAAGCCTAACATTTTGCAGACAACATAAGCATCTTCTTTTCCGAAGTCGTGTCTACACACTGTTCCCCATTTTCCATTGAAGTATATCTCTAGACGTCCCGCATCCATTGTCCCGTTAACCAGACGAGCTTTCATTGGCTCAGCTGAAAAATTCACAACATACAGAATTACCTTCATTGACTGACACATAAAAAATTGCAACAGCTTTAATATGCTTTGTAAATATTACAAGTATTCTATGCATTCAATGCAACATTTGCTAACTATGTCTTGTAAATAACATCCTGCGGTTAGATGACAGAAAAAAATATTTCTCAACTAACAATTTATATATATATATATATCTGCTCTTACAAACAGCTAAATATTTGAGTTAAAATATGGAATGATATAATACAGATTTTCTATGGAATAAAGTGTAATACTATATCTCAATTTGACAATGTCTTTACACGTTTGCGACTGGTCCTTGAAAAAAGAATATTTTATTAGTGGCATGTGGTAAATTTGAGTGAGACATAAAATTGTCTACAATAAAGGTCTAGGTCAACACGTCCACCAGCCACAGCTCACTTAAGGAATTAGAGATGGCTTTGTGTTCCGGCTTTAAGAGATGTGTCAGGTGAGGTAGACCACCTAAGGTAGGTGGAGCGAGCCAAGTGTCAACATGTGCTATGTGGATATGTTAATGACTCTGGACCGTCTCGACTGCCACGAATAGCGTTGATCGTTCGAACTTGGCTAGTGTGACAAGCGGAGACAGTCTTTTTTTCGTCACTTTCTATGTTTGTGTGTGGGGGAGTGTTGGGGGTGGGGTTAAAGAAAACGTACGAAATAAGAGGAAAAGAACGTCAAGAGGTCGTCGTCTGTGCAAACGAATTACATAGCTTGTGGTTATTTTGGCTATTAGCTTTCTTTTTGATTGCAAGGATATTTTCTTAAGACCGAAATCTCACCCTTGAGAGCAATGATATGAAAAAATGTTTTATTACAGAACCTTGACAAAAGGGGCATTTTAGTAACAACCGACCGTTACGACTGCACACTATGTGCCTACAGTGTGGGCGACCTGTACGAGATAGAACTTTGACGACTGGAAAAACTGTCGTTCTTAAGGGACAAGACAACATCTGTGTGTATTCACCTGCACTAAAAAGAACCTGAGTTGGAAGGATTATGTCGCATCAGGATAATGTCAGTTGGAGGCTGTATGTGGACACACATTTAAAGAAACTACTTTCCGTCCATAGACTTGCATAGAGCCTGGATTCCGTGTCGCAAGTGGATGTTGTTGGCGGAGCGAGTAAGGTGTCACGCCGGACAGTTGAATGGAGATATTGAGTGGATCTGTCGGCATTATACCTACTTAGATTACCAAAGTTCAGGGACTGAGACATAGGATGCATTTGCAGTGCAAAAGAAACAGTTACAACTACAAGAGCAAAGTGAACGCCATGGTAGTGGATACAACTAAAATTAAGAGCACTACAGCGGGTCAAAATATTGATCAAAAGCAGTCATAACCTCACTCCTTACGACTTTCTCTAGTGATTTCATGATTATTGAGGTAAGAGCGACTGGTCTAAAGTCGTTGAGGTGACTGGAAATGGTGATTTTAGGGACAGGCACAATGTGCAAAAGTTTCCAAATATTAAAAATGTGACCAAAATTTACAGAGTGGGAACAAGTGCTGTAAAACTCCGCTAAGATGGTCGGCGCAGTAATAGAAAGTTGGTCCACAGATCCCATCTGGACTCAAAGCCTTCTTAGCATTTACTCGCCTCAAGAGATCTTTGACACAAGACTGGGCAATCACCAACCCATGCTCAGGGTCCAGGATTGTTCTCATACGAAAACATTGTGAGAAAAGTCATGTTTCTCAAAGCGGGCGTAAAAGAATAAAGCACGTTTGGGGCCAGAAGTAGTGTAGACGTTAATACACCCGCTTATCATCACTGCAGTGGGCGGCTCAGGGCTCAGGTCTCGTCCCGGGAAACCCTCCGTATGTGACACCTGTTCGCGGGGCTTGGCGCCGGGGGTTTTCTCCCGGTACTCTGCTTACTCCCCCACTCTCCCTTTGTTCCCATAATGCGAAATCATCGCAAGGTGGAAGTACTTTCCAACTAAATAAACAACAAAACAAAACAACGTAATCAAAGTCTTTCGTCGACTTCCAGCAAAGAGGTCACACTCTGGGTGATTTTCAGTCACAGGCAGCAGGACTGAGAAGGGGGGAAGGGTCCGTTTCGTGAGAACGTATGTCACTAGCTGCTTGGCACTTGCGGTCTGGGCTGTATAGAGAAGAAGAATGGTGTGTAATCAAGAGGTTGGTTCTCTCTGACGACGAGAGATGGAGACAACTGTGTACCGGCAGCGAGACGCGTGAGGCAACTACTGGACGAGTTATCATTGCTACCGGACTAGCTTGTATCGTCTGCTGATAACAGCCACCGGATCATCACCGCGGTTCAACTGATCGCCGAAACTGTCCAGTACGTGGGGCATTAGAATTAGGCAGCGGCAGAGGGAATCATTAGCGCCATCCGTTGGAATAGTGGTGCTGTGATGTCAGTAGTAAATGTGGTGCATTCGATGATCAAGAGCAGGTAGCGGCACTGCCTTTCTTCATCGTAAGGTTGGATTGATCACCATCCGGGCGGGCGTACCGGATTATAAAATCGAGGTCAGAAACGGACCGCGCGTCTGATCTTATGTATATGGATGTATAGCTGACACTGTCCACATGGGAACTGTACCTGCCTATTGACAGCTCGTTTTGGATATTATCAGTATTATATGTGTCTTATCTGATTCTAACTTGTTCAAACTCACTTTACGTTTCTTGTTTAGTTATAATTTTATATGTTGTACAACTGTGCTGTCGGTTCTGTTTGCACACGCGAGTGAACGTGGTTACTCGTGTGGACGTGCGAATAGCAGTTGACTAGGTGTGAGAGGCCGAAAGTGAATGAAGCGAGCCAGCAGAGTGCCACCTTTCCCCCTGGGCTATTTAGGCCCACCCTTCTCCCCCACCACGTTCATCACACTCTTGCATTCCAAACCGTGCGTGGGTTTGTTTGTTCTTGTGCCCATAAAACTGTCCTTGTGCGGGTCAGATAAGTTCATACACGGGTGCAAAAGTATTCTCCCAATCCTTTATCTTAACCGTCAGAGTGGCGGATGCTAAAGTAGCAATCGGTACCTTGCGGCGACACTCGACCCTCATTCTAACTACTATGCACATTAAATTATTTCCTTCAGAGTGAGAACACAGATGGGTGAAACTGCAAACAAAAACGCGCCTCCGAAAGAGGCAAAAGCATAAGGTAAAATTATCGTCGAAGACTAAAGAAAAGAACCGTTTGAAATTGGAAGAGTACCGTGATAAACTAAAAAGGTATTTTTAAACACTTCTTTTAAATGAAATAAAAAGTTTTAAAAAATTGATTCTTAAGGTCTCGAGATTTACTTTTTTCGCAGCTGTCGCAGTAGAATTCCAATGCTGAAATTTTGTTTCTGGCTTTAAGAGCTGGGTGCTAAACTAAAAAGAGTTCTGTAAACATAGAATATTTTAATGACAATTTTTTCAATGTGTCGATCTTTCCGTCTCTCTTTCTCTCTCTCTCTCTCTCTCGCTGTGAATTCATATGTATGTGACGACAGAACTGCTGAAATTCTTTTGTTTTAAGAGAGAAACATAAGACTGAAAAACTCTGCCTACACTTTGTTATCAATCCTTTAAACAAATACGTTTATTTTGTGCACTGCGTAAAGGAGAATATCTCTTTCTCTTTAAATCTCTCTCTTTTTTACTCCTGTTTATAAAAATCTGACTGATAAACACAAAACTAAAATTCTAAGTTACTTTCTTTGTTATGTTCCTCTTACTTACGGATGTTGCAGATGACACCGACATCTTCAAAGTGAAAACAGTTATGTAAATCAAGACCGTTATGAGAGCATTGTGCCAAACTCGTTTCCGCCCCACTGCATCGCAAGTCGTCCAGCAGAATGCGACCAGAACCTTCTCCGTATCTGTCTGAGCTGACAACTGTTGGGTCAGTGCTGTGGACACACAGGTGTACAACGTTCACTATTATCTTGTATCATTTTCATGTTTTACCTTCGTATATTATAATCTGCTTGGCATGTACTATTCTTGAAAAGTATTAGTCTAAAATAGAAGAAACGTTATTATTGATTCCAAAAAAATCTGTTAAGACCAGAAACAGAGACTTTACTGCCTTTGAAGAAAATATACAAAGCAGCAACTTGATGTTCTTTTACTACCTGTTTTACTGTTAGATCTCTAGCCATTCATTTTCTATTCTCTCTCACTCCTTTCAACAGCAAGATGATTTCGTATCCCACGTTACTGTTAAACAGAAACAAAAAACTAACCTATTAAATCCTAACATCATGCAGGCGACTCTAGCCTCCTCTTTTCCAAATTCGTGGTTACAAACTGTTCCCCATTCACCATTGTAATTTATCTCTAGACGTCCCGCCGTGTTTGTCCCGTTAACCAGACGAGCTTTCATTGGTTCAGCTGAAACAATCATAAGCTGATAAGTATCAAAGGTTTGTCCATTCTGAATGCAGGAGTAAAACTTACTGTTTTTGTCACAACTATATGGTAACAGTGACCATGGAGCATTCCAGTCAACATACTGCTGTGATTTTTTCCAGCTACAAACATTTCTACTGTTCTTAACTTAATGCTAACATTATGTGTCTGGGTTTTAAAAGCGGAGTGGTAATAGAGTCGTGTAAACATGTAATATTTTTAAGAACATTTGTGATGTATGGACCTCTCTCTCTCTCTCTCTCTCCTGCTCTCAATGTATGGATGTGAAGAAACTGCTGAAATATTTGTGTCTTAGTAAACAAACATTAGACTGAAAAAATTTGCATAAGCAACGTAAACAATTCTTTAGACAAATCCGTTTTATCTGCACGGTGTAAAAAAAAGGATCTCTCTCCCACTCTCTCTATCTATCTCTCTCTAACTACTGTTTATACAAATCTGATAGATTAACACAAAACTAATATTATAAGTTTTTTCTTTGCTATGTTCCTCGTACTCACTTATCTCGCAGATGACACTAACATCTTCTGAGTGATCACAGTTATGTATATAAATACCGGGATGAGAGCATTGTGCCAGACTAGTTTCCGCCCCATTGCATCGCAATTCGTCCAGTAGAATGCGACCTGAACCTTGTCCGTATCTGACTGAGCTGACAACTGTTGCGTCAGTGCTGTGGACACACAGGTGTACAACCTTCAGTATTATCTTTCTCATGTATTACCTTCTTAAACTATAACTTGTTTGGCATTTACTATTTTTCAAAACCATTATTCAAAACTTGAAGAAACGTTTTTATTTATTCCAGAAAATATTTTTAGGCCAGAAAAAAGTATACCTCCTCTGAAGTAAACATACAAATCACCTTCTTAATGCACTTTCACTATCCGTTATTGTTTAACGATTCTTATTCTTTTCTCTCTTACATCCTCCATCAGTAGGAATCTTACATTATCTAATTATTGACTCTTGAAGGCCAGGAATAACACGAGAGCTATAAACACTCTGACACTAGTGTTTATGATGATTTGTATCACACGCTACTGTTAAACAAAAATATCAGACTCACCTGTTAAATCCTAACATCAAGCACGCCACTCTGGCCTCTTTTTTTCCAAATCCGTCCTTACACACTGTTCCCCATTCGCCATAGTAATTTATCTCTAGACGTCCCGCCGTGTTTGTCCCGCTAACCAGACGAGCTTTCATTGGTTCAGCTGGAACAATCATGATACGACGTGTTAACAACTTCGAGAACGTATTTACTTATCATACGTTTATGACAAGCTTTTTTTACAAACAATATATTTTGTCAATGTTTGTTTTTTGTCTATATCTGCATATATCTTATACCAGGTAACCTTACGATTTTTTTTACTTATTTTAATTTAAAGATTTCGACTCTCTTATGTATGTTTGTCGGTCTTATTTTTCACCCACTTTCCATCGTCCTAGATGTCTCAAAACTTAACCAGTTATTCATTTCCTTTGAAAAAATTATTAACTTATTCCCAGGGGTCCAATCAATCAATCAATCAATCAATCAATCAATCAATCAATCAATCAATCAATCAATCAATCAATCAATCAACCCTCTTCTTGTACACAAGGCCTCAACCAAAGCCCGCCACTGATGTCGATCGGCTGAAACTCGCACCAGGCGACCCCATGTCCAGCCCTTTCCTTTCATCTCCCTTTCCACTGTTCTTCTCCAGGTTTCCTTTGGGCGGCCTCGTTTTGTTCGGCCCTCTGGAGTCCATCGTAGGGCGATTCTGGAGAGGTCTGCTGTCTGCTGGCGGAGCACATGTCCATTCCATCGCAAACGCTATCGTTGAACCTGCGTGGTGATGGACTCGGTTTCAGTTCTTCTGTGGAGTTCTTCATTGGTGCTGGTGTTTGGCAAAAGGATTTAAGTATGCGCCTGAGGAATCTGTTTGAAAGACGACAAGCCTGTTACCGATTTTTGGTCATCTTCCATGATTCTGATCCATAAAGGAGGGTGCTGATCACATTTAACTTGAAGATTCTCAGCTTGGTCTTCTGACTGATTTTTTTGCCTTCCATGTGCTCCTGAGTGATGCGAAGGCCTGGCTGGCTTTCGCCAATCGAGCTCGAATCTCCACCTCCGCATCCCCGGTGTTTGACATCTTGGACCCAAGATAGGTAAAACTATCAACTTCCTCAATCTCTTCTCCATTTAGTTTTCTGTTTTCTTGGACCTTGGTGTTCACTTGTATTTTTCTTTGTGCTGACCTTCAAGCCAAGGTTTCCAGCTGTTTCTGAGAAGGCATTTGTTTTCGCTTGCATGTCTTGGTGGCGGTGTGACAACAGGGCAATGTCATCAGCAAAGTCCAAATCTTCCATCATTGTTGTTGTGTCATACTCATGGTCCATTTGATCCCTCTCCTCTCTCTGTCGGTAGAATTCTTCATGATCCAGTCCATAGCCAGGATGAAGAGGAATGGTGACAGAATGCATCCCTGCTTCACCCCAGTGAGCTCCGTGTCACAGACCATCTGAGATTTGAAATTGCTGTACAGCATTGCAACGACCTGGAAACATTATGCAGGGACTCGGTAATGCCTCAATGTTACGAATTAAATGCGGTAGCGGTCTGTGCGAGGTGTCGCCCAGCGCAGCAAGGCTTTTGATGGGGGTTTTTGTCCCCGCAACTGTAAACCAAGCGCTTCGAGATTATTCTAGCTGGTGCTTGAACGGGTGTGGCTGACGCAAGCCTTGGTGCTGGAATGTTAGGTGCGAGAGCGCGCATGCGTGACGAGTAGATGCTCGATGTTTCTATATGTGTTTGTATTGTGTATACAATACGGGGCGAGAGAGTGCTTCAGTAGGGAGGTGAGTGAAAGCAGAGAGTTTTCCGCGGGCGTGTAGGGCCGCTAGTGAGTTGTGTCAGGCCTGTGTTGCCTTAGTGTGAGAAGGCGTGTATTGCCTTTAACCAGCGTGTGTCGCTGTGGTCACTTGTTGTGTCGGGCGCGTGTGTCGCCGTTTCAGTAACAGGAGTCGCTGCAAGGATAGTTGTCAGAGTGAGCTATTGTGAATTGTGTTGCTGGAGTGTGTTGCCGATTTGCAAGAGTCAAACCTGCTGTACAAACTTGTGAAATAAAGTGTTTAGTAGAAAATATCTTGACTGCAAAGATTGTTTTCGTGGAGAGGCTGGCACCGAAGATTGAACCATTGATGACGACATAGGCGCATGGGACATGCTACGTCGCTCAATTTAATTACGGACATTTCAACATCCATACGTTTCTGTACGTCCATCGTAACACTCAGGATCTTCCATAAGGACCCACGGTGGATGCTGTCAAAAGCCTTCTTCAGGTCCAAGTAGTCCAAATGTAGTATATTTATTAAATAATTCTGCATTTGAACTTATCGACCTAAATAGGATAGACAGGTAACGACTACTCTAGGACTAGTAATATACAGGTTTTCTCCCCGAGACATGCAATAGTTCCTTTCGTTGGATGATTGTATTTAAAATAAAAAGTAAAAAACTCCAGAAAAGAAAAGTCACAACCCTTTAAAGACGGTGTAAAATAACCCTGACATACAAAACCGTCCGTCTGTATATTGGCTTTTTCCGGTGTGTGTCACACTGTCTCAGTGAAAGTCAGCTTAGATTATCCACGAGCTCTTAAGTATTGTGCAGATGTTATATCTCAACTTTTTACTTTTGGGCAATGTTAATAACCATGGTGTCAAGATTTTAAATAAATAGTATGCCGCAAGTCAGTCAGTTTCATAGGCGGATGTTAAATTAGTAACCGTCACTTTGCGACGACACTCGACCCTTTAACTCGGTAATATGCAAAATTTAATCAATTCTTTGTAAGTGAGAACACAAATGGGTAAAACCGCAAGCCAATAAAAAGTCGCCTAGAAAACAAGAGGTAAGAACATCAGAAGAATTTATCGTCAGAGAACCCACTAAAACTAAAAAATAAAATAGAGAAAGATATATTTGTAAAAACACACTATTATATGAAAAGGACAACAAAGAGTCGAAAAATTGTTTTCTGAGGTCTCGGGATTTTTTTTTTTATACCTATAGTTTAAAATAGAAAAGTCTGCGGTGTTAATAAAAAGCAAATCATCAGTTCCCCTCTCACTTTTATATTTTAATTTAGGGATATGAATGAAAGTAAAAATCAAGAATAAAGAAATTAATTAACTCAAATAAAAATTGTGTTTTAAAATACATTTTTTTACTTATTTTATATTTATAATTTGGTAAAGAGCATTTATGAAATGCTCATAAACTGTACAAAATATGTTCATTCACAGAGGTAGCTGGTACTGGATAATTTGACACAGAGCAGACTTGAACAGATAGAACACAAATCAGCAGAACGTGGAGCTGTGTGTCGTAAATGAACTGCTTACAATAGATGTTGCCGGATGAAAGAAATCTTTGAGATTACCTATATGTGTTTAAACTAAGCCAAGCTTTTCTAATGTCACGTTACTAAAACCTGAACCTAGTATTGATGTGGTACTATTGTTCAGTACAGTGTCGACTACTGGCTTTGCTGAAATTACATGTTTCGTTCGTTCTTACTAATGTTGCAGGCGACACCGACATCCTCCATGTGGTTGCAGTAACGCGGGTAGAACTGTCGGACATCGCACTGCGCCAGACTCCTTTCATTTCCTTGACACCACACGTTGCTGAAGAGAATGTTACCCGAACCTGGTCCATATCTGACTGGGCTGACAACTGCTGCGTCAGTGCTGTTGATACAAGTACTTACACTTACATTTGGGACACAACTATTAATCTAATAATAGCGCATATTCATACACAGGGAAGTGACAATTCTGTGGCTAACAGTGTATTACGTCACACTAGTTCACCATTCATAACATTGGTAGCCGTCAACACCAAACACAGAGAGAGAATGATCGACAGTTCGGGTTATTCGGATGCTGAAAGTCCGCATTTCTCGTGGTTCTGAAAAACTGCTACTTTACCACGAGAAATGCATGCTTTAACGTCCAAATAATCCGAAATGTCGACCATTCTCTCTCTCTCTCTCTCTGTTTGATGTTGATGGCTACGAATATTGTGAATTGTGAACTAGTGTGACGTAGTACACTGTTAGCGATGCTCGTTGATCGCAGTTGCAAATCGCGTACTTTGCTAGTGGATAATTAAATAACGGACGGTTTTTTAGGCTGAAATTTACAGGTTATATTTATATTGTATATATCTACCGGTATCTGCAAAAAACGCAAGCCATTCAGGTTGGTCTGCAGAAGAAAATCAGAAAAGAGAAGCCTGGCATGAGCTTTAGGTTGTGCTATAGAAGAAGACATCAACCGTCGCTCGTAAGTCTGCCCAATCACATCAAGGTGGGCGAAACCAACATCACCTTCACGTCATCCGTTAGGAATCTGTGATTTATTGTCACTGATGACATGACACTCGATAGACATGTAGCAGCTGTCTGTCAGTCTTCCTACTTTGAAGATTATTATTATTATTATTATTATTATTATTATTATTATTAATACAAGCATATACAAAACAGAGTAAACTCTGTTCGTATTAATTAAAACAATACGTTCAACAAGCGAACGGGATATTTTGTAGAGTCCTTTGTACCATACCAAAAAGAGGAAGATTTATAAATTATAGAGCAACAACAAAATTTATCGCCAGCTATCTGCGACACATGCATAGTTAACGCAAAATATTTCATGTTGGTAAAATTTACCATAAACATATTTTTGTGGGAGAGAAATACTGATCTGACAGCTAAATAATTACTTTCCTTACTGTACTCGAATGACTTTGAAACGAAGTAAGATGGGCAAATAGATGACACCACTGAAAATATGAACAAGCAGTGACAGGGATAGTAAACATGAGTATAAATGGTTGGTTTTTTTAAAGTTTACATTTGATACAAATGAGTTTTATTTTCACGCTCCTACTTCATTTGTAGTTTTATCTATTTCTACTACACACGTCATTACATGGAGTGTGAGTAGGATCTGAGACTAAGTAGTTCACTGCCCGTTGTTCTTGTTAGATCACTAGCCATTCGCTTTCTATACTTACTTCATCTTCCCTTTCCTAAAAATTGTACCTGACAATATAGTAAGTGTAATGAGTTAGGAGTAGGTCTTGTATTGTTTCGTGTGTGAATGGTGTTTTGTGTTTGACGTCTTGTGTGCGTCATTTGTTCGTCGTCAGTTCGGAAAAGGGGGATGACGTAAAAAAAGAAGAGAAAACAAATATATGGACGGATGAGCGAAGAAAAACAAAGAGTTCTTCTTCCATAACTCTCACAAGGACATTCCTGTAAATTTGTGCCTCTTCGACTCAACTACAAACCTCATCATCCTCATCGTCATCTGCGGGGGCTCGTCAAGCGTTGTGTTATGTGTGTGTGATATGGGTCGTGCGTATGCAAGGTAAGTGAATGTGCGTCATATTACAGTAATACACTGCTCATTGTTGTGTTCTTGTTAGGTCACTAGAAATTCGCATTATATATTTACTTCAGTTTCCTTTCATAAAAACTTTACATACCATATAGATAACTTGACAAAGTTTTTTCGTGGGTTAATTTTATGTCTACTTCTTGTGTTGATCACCAAATGAATCATTAAATACATTAAAGATCAGAAGGTAAAGGTCTCCACCCCTTGTGTCCGTGTAGGGTAGATTCACCGTTGTTGTTTAAAGAAAATAAAATGCTTACCTGTTGAAGCCTAGCATTTTGCAGACAACATAAGCGTCCTCTTTTCCGAAGTCGTTTCTACACACTGTTCCCCATTCTCCATTGAAGTATATCTCTAGACGTCCCGCACCAATTGTCCCGTTAACCAGACGAACTTTCATTAGTTCAGCTGAAAAAGTCACAATATACAGAATTACCGTCACTGACTGACACATAAAAATTGCAACAGCTTTAATATGCTTATAACTGCATGTTTTGTAAGCACACTGCAGTTAGATAACAGAAACAAAGGTCTTTCTCAACTAAAAGAAAAAAAAATATATATAGATCTACTCTTACAAACAGCTAAATATTAACATTAAAAATAGAATACTACAAATTGTATCTGGAAGAAAGTGCAATACTATATCTTAAATTGACAATTATTTTACACGTTTGCGACTAGTGTTGGCAAAAAATATTTTATTAGTGGCATGTGGTAACTTTGAGTTTGACATAAAATCGTCTACAATTATGGTGTAGGTCAACACGTCCACCAGCCAAAGCCAACTTAAGGAATAAGAGATGGCTTTGTGTTTCGGCTTAAAGAGATGTGTCAAGTGAGGTAGACGACCTTCAGTAGCTGTGAACATGTGGTAGGCGGAGGAGTTAATTGACGCTGGACTACGAAAAAATTTGTTCGATCCTGGCCAGCTTGACAAGCGAAAGACAGTCTTTTTTTTCTTCACCTTGTGTGTGTGTGTGTGTGTGTGTGTGTGTGTGTGTCTCTTTGTGTGTGTCTTTGCTTGTGTTTGTGTGTGTATGTTTATGTGTGTGTGTGCGTGCGTGTGCATGTGTGTGTGTGTGTGTGTGTGTGTTTAAGGAAACATACAATCTAGGGGGGACGTCAACAGCACCTCATGTGTGCAAACGAATTACATGGCCAATGCTTGTTTTGCTATTAACTTTTTTCAATTGTAAGGAAGTTTCTTAAGTTCGAAACCTGAGCCAAGAGGGCAAAGATATAAACAAATATGTTATTTCAAAACTTTGATTAAAAGGGCAAGTCAGTAACAACCGACCATTAGGACTACACACTTTCGTCGTGAACATCCAAGGACTACGCGACCACTGTGTGGGCGACCTGTATGAGGTAGAATTTCGCCAACAGGACGAACTGTTAATTTTATTGCCAGAGCCTGTATTTTGCGTCACCAGTAAATGTGGTTGGCGGGCCGAGTAAGGAGCCACGCCAGACAGTCTGATGGAGAAAAAGAGTGGAGAGTTGTCGGTATGCCGAAGCTGTCGGCATTAGACCTACTTAGATTTCCAAAGTTGAGGGGCTGAGACGTAGAATGTGTTTCATTTGCAGTGCAAATAAAGCAGTTACAACTACCAGAGCTAAGTCGATGCCAGAGTTGGTGATGGATAAAGCCTTAGATAACAGCACTACAGTGGGTCAAGATATTGATCAACAGCAGTCATAACCTCGGTCCTTACGAATTTCTCTAGTGATCTCACGATTATTGAGTTAAGGGCAAATGGAGTTAGTGATTTTATGGACAGGCACAATGTGCGAAAGTTTCCAAATACCAGAAATGTGACTAAAATCTGCAGACAGCCAGAACAAGTGCTGCAAAACTCCGCTAAGTTGTTTGGCGCAGTAATGGATGGTTGATCAACAGATCCCACCTGGACCCGAAGCCTCGTTAGCATTTACTAGCCTCAAGAGATCTTTGACACAGGACTGGGCAATCACCAACCCATTCTCATGGTCAAAAGATTGTTTTGATACGGAAACATTGTGAGAGAAGTTCTGTTTCTCAAAGTGGGCTTAAAAGAATCAAGCGAGCTGGGGACACCAGTAGAATAGTGGATAAAATACTAGCTTGTCACCACGGCAGTGAGTGGCCCGGGGTTCAGGTCCTTACTGATGACGCAGATGACACTGACATCTTCCGAGTGAACACAGTTATGTGAATAAAGACCACTGTGAGAGCATTGTTCCAGACTGGTTTCCGCCCCATTGCATCGCACGTCGTCCAGTAGAATGTGACTTGAACCTTGTCCGTATCTCTCTGAGCTGACAACTGCTGCTTCAGAGCTGTGAACACACAGGTGTACAACGTTCACTATTATCTTGTAACTTTTTCCTGTATTACCTTTATATACTATAATCTGCTTTGCATTTACTATTTTTTAAAACTATTAATCTAAAGAAGAAGAAACGTTATTCTTTATTCCCGGAAATTGGTTGAGGCCGGAAAAAGGGACTTTGCCGCCCCTGAATATAACATACAAAGCACCATCTTGAAGTTCTTTTACCACCTTGTTTTACTGTTAGATCTCTAGCCATTCATTTTCTATTCTCTCTCACTCCTTTCAACAGGAAGATGCTTTCGTATGCCACGCTACTATTAATCATAAACACAAAATTTACCTGTTAAATCCTAACATCATGCAGGCCACTCTAGCTTCCTCTTTTCCAAATCCGTGGTTACAAACTGTTCCCCATTCTCCATTGTAATATATCTCTAGACGTCCCGTGGTGTTTGTCCCGCTAACCAGACGAGCTTTCATTGGTTCACCTGAAACAACCATAACACAATCAAGATCAGGGGTTTGTCCATTCTGAATGCAGGAGTAAAACTGACTGTTTTTGTTACAACTGTATGGCAACAGAGACCAGGGAGCATTTCAGTCAAGATACTGCTGTGATTTGTTCCAGCTACAAACATTTTTACTGTTCTTAACTTAATGCTAACATTATGTGTCTGGGTTTTAAAAGCGGAGTGGTAATAGAGTCGTGAAAACATGTAATATTTTTAAAAACATTTGTAATGTGTGGATCGTTCATGCTCCCTCTCTTTCCTGCTCTGAATGTATGTATGTGAAAAAACATCTGAAATATATTCGTGTCTTAATAACAAATAATTAGACTGAAGAAAAATCTACGTAAACAAATCTTTCTACAAATCCGTTTTTTCTGTACGGTGTAAAAATGGATCTCTCTCCCACTGTCTCTCTCTTTATCTCTTTCTTTCTCTTTCTTTCTCACTCTCACTATTGTTTATACAAATCTCATAGATAAATACAAAATTATAACTTATCTCTTTGTCATGTTCCTCGTACTTACTGACGCTGCAGATGACACTAACATCTTCCGAGTGAACACAGTTATGTATGTAAATACCGCGGTGAGAGCATTGTGCCAGACTAGTTTCCGCCCCTTTGCATCGCACGTCGTCCAGTAGAATGTGACCTGAACCTTGTCCGTATCTGACTGAGCGGATAACTGTTGGTTCAGTGCTGTGGACAAACAGTTGTTCAACGTTCATTATTATCTTTCTGATGTATTACCTTCATATACTATAACCTCCTTGGCATACACTATTCTTCAAAATAAGTATTCTAAAATGGAAGAAACATTCTTATTTATTCCAGAAAATCTGTTGAGGCTAGAAAAAGGAGTTTACCCCTCTGAAGTAATCATACTAATCACCTTCATAATCTACATTCACTATCTGTTATTATTTTACTGTTAGATCTCTTGCCATTCTTATTCTTTTCTCGCTCATGCCTTCCATCAGTAAGAATCTTACATCATCTAATACTTGACTATCAAAGACAAGGAATTACACGAGGGCTATAAAACTCTCTGACACTAGTGTTTATGATGATTTATAGTACACGCTACTGTTAAACAAAAATATCAGACTCACCTGTTAAATCCTAACATCAAGCACGCCACTCTGGCCTCTTTTTTTCCAAATCCGTCCTTACACACTGTTCCCCATTCGCCATAGTAATTTATCTCTAGACGTCCCGCCTTGTTTGTCCCGTTAACCAGACGAGCTTTCATTGGTTCCGCTGAAACAATTATAACAGGATGAGTTAACGACTTGGAGAACGCATTTACTTATAACATGCTTATGACAAGCTTTTATTTATAAACAATAGATTTTGTAAATGCTTGTTCTTTGTCTTTATCCGTTGATATCTTATACCAGATAACCTGACGTGCTTTTTACTTATTTAAGTTTGAAGAGTTTAGCCATTTTCACTCTGTTTTGTATGTTTGTCAAACTTTTCGCCCACGTTCCATCGTCTTTGAGGTCTCAAATCTTTACCAGTTACTCATTTCTTGTGGAAAACAGTTAACTTATTCCCAGCAGTCCAAAAAATGTAGTATACATTTTTACAAAAGTTTTTTTGTGTTTGAACTTATAGACCGAAATATGATAGTTAAGTATCTCTAGGACTAGTAAGATACAGGTTTTCTCTCCTAGATCAATCTGTATAAAGGCAACAAAAGTCAAAATGAAAAAAACAGTCGACAACAAAATTCAAACGTGCAATAGTTCCTTCCGTTGGATGATTGCATTTAAAATGAACATAAAAATAGCCCAGAAAAGAATAGTCACAACCCTTTAGAGACGTTATAAAATAGCTCTGTTATTGAGAATCGTGCGTCTGTATGTTTGCTGTTTCCCGTCCGCGTCACACTGGGAAAGTGGTTGTCACCTCAGAAAATCCACGAATTCGATAGTATTGTGCAGATGTTACATCTCAACTTTTACCTTTTGCGCAATATTAACCTCGGTGTCAAGATCTGGAAAGCCTGCATAAATAGTATGCGGCATTTGAGTCAGTTAGACAAATTTTAAGTTAGCAACCGTCACTTTGCGACGACACTCGACCCTTTAACTCGCTAATATGCACTACTTAATAATTTCCTTGTAAGTGAGAACACAAATGGGTGAAACCCCAGCGGAAAGAAAAAGTTGCCTAGTAAACAAGAGGCAAGAAATTATCGTCGGAGAACCCACTAAGAACTATAAAATAAAAAAGGAAAAAAATATTTTGAAGAACACACTATTATTTGAAATTCTCGAGATTTTTATACATATAGCTTAAAATATAAAAGTGTGAGGTGGTAATAAAATCAAATCATCATTTTTAGATTTTAATCAAGTGATATGAATAAAATCAAGAATAAAGAAATTAATACTTGTTTAAGAGCACCTAAAATAAAAATTTGTACGAAAAAACATTTTCACATATTTTATTTTCATAATTTAGTAAAGAGCATTTATGAAATGCTCATAAATTGTATAAAGTATTGTATTAGCAACGGTAGCTTGTACAGGAACATTAGACACAGAACAGATCAACAAATTGAGCACAAATCAGCAGAGCGTGGAGCTGTGTGTCGTAAATGAACTGTTTAAATGTTCCCGGATGAAAGAAATCTTTGAGATTACTTATATGCGTTAAAAATATGCCAAGCTTTTTTAATGTTACGTTACTCAAACCGGAACCTAGTATTGATGCGGTACTATTTGTCGGGGGTCGCCCCCAGCGTCGCTTGATGCACGCTCGCAACCACTCACGCAGCCGGCACGAACACACACCTTTTCGCTCGGCCAAAGGCAGGGCATGAGGTACCTAACAAACCTCTAAGGAGCGTAGACCACAACAAAGACAAAATCAACGTTACAAATAAAAACTTTTATTACACGTAGACGAAATACACGTGGAAAATGCACAGACACATAAACACATAAGATAAAACACACACAAAAAGTGGGATAATGGAAAAAAAAAACAACAACAAAACAAAACAAAAACAAAACAAAAAAACAAATGATAAAATCCCTCAACCACTGTGGCACAGTATTGTTTGAGTTTTCGTCTCTTAGGCATCCAGGCCTAAAGTTTTATCTAAACACTTAGCACTGTTCACACAGTTTCTGTAGCCTCCGGCGACGCTCTCGCGCTGACCACCGCTTCACGTCCGGCGTACTCAGAGACCGTCAGCTGGTCCACTGTCGGAGCTGCCTGGTTGACCACGCGCCACACAAGGCAGGACTGGACGACGACGGCGACGGAATGTAGAAACGCAGTCAAAACTCCGCACACAAGTGCAGAAGAAATGAGACGACGACAGGAACAAGGGCACGTTCAGCAAGAGGATCACATGAAAATATGTCAAAAGGAAGACAGGAAGAACAACGACGAAAGAGGAACAAGACCAAGAATAAAAACAAGCTAGCAAGCAAGCCTTTGGAGAAAACAAAAGAACATCGGTCACTAGGTGGCTTCAACACACATAAACTCCACCCCCCCACTCCAAGACCCACCTATAGGTATGACATAAAAAAGTCTTATTGAGTTCATATTGAGTCATTTCCAACAGTCAATCAACAAAAGGGTGGCACCAAATGCACGACCAGGCAATTATATCCTTAAATCAACAAACGTTGGATACTATAATACAGTCCCACTCTTAGACAAGTAGACAAAATTTTGACTCTAGCACAGAGCAAACAAAGACTCGCATGCACACACACACACACACACACACACACACACACACACACTCTCTCTCTCTCGTCCGCTAAACAGGACTTCCGCGTGTGTAAACAAAACCAAAAATTTTTAAACCGCCAAGAAATCACACACTCACCCATGCAGATGGTGAAGTGTCCGACGGTCACCTGCTCACGCGAGCAGCACTGGAAACCCACTCGGATCTCACACAAATGTCGCTGATCACTAACCGGTTACTGCATCCAATCACATACACCATGTTTTTCACCTAGCTCCCGATGGTTTCTACTGGTTACTGTATCCACCAACAGTACCAGTCCCCCAGTGTACCCCTAGCTTGCGTGGTCACTCCTGGCTGCTGGGCAGACACTCGTCACTCTGCCTAGGCGGTCTCTCACCACTTCTTTTTTTTACACAATCTGTTTCTCTCAGGGTCTAGGAAAACTGCCAAGAGGAACGGTACACTCTGGGGTTCGCTTTCTCCCAAGGGCTGTAGCCAATCGCTAGCTGCTAGAAAACCCACGCAACGCCAAAGCGAGTGCAACCTTTTCTGGACAAGGTTGGGAAGGGCAATGAACAGCGAACCCCTAATGGTAGAGAAATCCGCGAACTCAACACTCCAGCAGACGACGTGTGACGTAGCAAGGGAATGACGTCAAACCTTTCTACATTTACTAAAAAGAGCCACGACTCCCCCCCCCATACACGGGATAAAAATAGCCTTGAAATCTGTTTTAAGCTGTCTCTCTAATAACGATGCGTCCCAAGTGCTGAGAGAAATGAAGGGATAGAAAAATGTCTGACACGCGACAAAATTGATCAGTAGAGTGATGACTACCGGCTTTGCTGAAATCAGATTTTTCTTTCGTTCTTACTGATGTTGCAGGCGACACCGACATCCTCCATGTGGCTGCAGTAACGCGGGTAGAACTGTCCGACATCGCACTGCGCCAGACTCGTTTCATTTCCTTGACACCGCACGTTGCTGAGGAGAATGTCACCCGAACCTGGTCCATATCTGACTGAGCTGACAACTGCTGCGTTAGTGCTGTTGATACAAGGGCTTACATTTTTAGTTGTGATACAACTATTAATCTAATCATAGCGCATATTCATACACAAGGCAGTGACAATTCTGTTCAATTAAAAACAATACGTTAAACAAGCAAGCGGTCTATTTTGCAGAGTACTTCGTATCATACTAAAAAGGCGAAGATTCATAAATCAGAGAGCAATAACACAATTTTATATGCCAACAGTATTCAATTAAAAACAGTCATGCAATTATATGCAACACATGCGTAGTTAACGCTAAAGACTTCATGTTGCCAAAATTTTCTCAGAAACATCATTTTTAGGTGGAGAGAAAAAAATACTGATCAGGCATGCAAAATAATTATTTTACTTACTGTACGCGAATGAAACGGAAAGGAAGTAAGAGTCAATCGAACAATAAACATAGCGAGGGGGAAAATAGATGACACCACTGCAAGTATGAACAGTGACAGGGATAGTACGCCTGAATTGGAATAATTATTTTTTTAAAGTTTACATTCGATACAAATGAGTTTTATTTTCTTGCACCTACTGCAAATGAAACATTAGCTACATTGAAGGTCCAGCGGCAGCTCGCTTCGAATGCAAATTCGTCTTGTACTCGGTATTAACAGCGAACTACACACAATAATCAATGTCACGATAAACTTTGAACTGTTTACTTGCCTTACGGATACGAACTAGTACACGATTGTCACTCAAGTGTGTTTAATGCGCTAAAACAAAGTTGAATCGGTACTTTTCTACGCGTGGAAAGGCCGCCATGCAAAAACGAGAGATCGCGCGACCTCTTTACCGGAACTACTTCTCGTGACGTCATCCTCAGGAGGATTTTGGTATTTACTTCCAAACTGCTTTCGGCCTTGTTCACCACGCGTTCTCTGTCATCTCTTACATACAATAATATGGCTCAGCCATACGAAGACGAGCCCTTAGCGTCGAACTACAATCTAGGAATAACGTGGTTGGAATCTAGCGATGAAGAAACAGAGACGACCGACGATCCTCCATCAGTGACAGAAACGGAAAGGTTAAATGAAAAGGTAGATAAAAAAATAATTTGATGTTTACATCTGTATCCGCAACTTTCCTTCTTGAAACTCATGCTCTTGAAAACTGTTCATTATTCTGTTCCTCATTCTTAGTGCAGTGATTTTAGATTTTGTTTTCATTCTACTATATGCAACAGCCTGTGTTATGCACGTGTGATTGTGTTAGGCTCTAGAAAATTGTATTACAGTCGTAACTTTTAAAAATACACATCCGCTCTCTTCTTTTTATTTATTTAGCAAATTCACATGCTGTGAAGATTCTGTTGTTAAATTTTTTTATGCAGGAGACTAGTAGTACAGAAAATTTATCCTTAGTGTGCTATAGATGATTAACTTCGCAAGTCAAAACTATGGGAAGATCAAATGAAAAGCTAACAAGATTGGAAACTCATATTTAATGCAAGAAACTTATATAACAAGTGCATTTTTATTTTCAGAAATGCATTTTGGCTGACAAAAGCGCAGAAACAAATATGTCAGTATTATTGTCTCTTCACTTTTTACTGACTTGTCAGATCTACTCCCATCTGTCAGTTTGGGAAATGTGAAGGTTAGACAGCAACAGCAGATCTACGGTCAGACGCTGCTTCCTCTCTTTTTCTTTTCTCTTCAGTCTGGCTAAACAAGGTTGGGACAGAGTGCGATTGTAGCCGTGGGAGAGCAGGAATCCCATTCTTCTTGCAAAGCCGATACAGCAACGTGAAGCACTCGTCTGTGAAGTGTTTCGAGCAGACGACATCGTGCTCATAGGGCATCCACAGCTTTCCCGTCCTATGAACTGTTCTATTGATGTTGAATGCCCACTGCAGGCAGCAAGCTCCTTACAATCACTAGCAGCACATTCGCAAGGCATTTTTTTCAGAAGGTTTTTATTATAAAGATGGACAGCGATTGTGATCACACGCGAGACAGATTTTTTTTTTTTTTCGTCATCAATCACTGCGCATGTGCGCGACATTCTTCAAGAGGCCAGGTAGCAAACGAACGCTACCGTGCGAAACGGCTTGCATTTTACCATTTTGCAAGCATATTAAGTTAAAAGTGAAAAATTTTAATATTAGTGATTAAAGGAGAGTGTATACTTTCAAAGGCATAGCGGTTTTTCAGTATTTAAGGTAGTTTGTAAATCGTGTCCCTGGACCTTTCAAGATCAAATGGTAAACTTCACCACGCTCACCGTTGTTGTTTAAACAAAATAAAATGCTCACCTGTTGAAGCCTAACATTTTGCATGCAACATAAGCGTCCTCTTTTCCAAAGTCGCTTCTACAGACTGTTCCCCATTCTCCATTGAAGTATATCTCTAGACGTCCCGCCTCCATTGTCCCGTTAGTCAGACGAGCTTTCAGCTCAGCTGAAAATGTCACACCATACAGAATTACCTCAGACACATAAAAAGTGCAACAGCTTTACTATTTTTTGTAAAATTACTAGTATTCTGTGCATACAATGCAACATTATTAAGTAACTATATGTCTTGTAAATAACACACTGCAGTTAGATAACAGAAACAAAAATCTTTCTCAACTAAAAAAATATATATACACATACATCTGCTCTTACAAACAGCTAAACATTTGAATTGAAAATCAACTAATACAAGATGTATATGTAATAAAATGTAATACTATATCTATTTGACAAATATTTTTAAAACAATTTTATGTGTTTATGTGTGTATGTGTGTGTTTTCAAATGAAACGTACAAAATGGGGGGGAAAGAACGTTAAGACCTCGTCTTCTGTGCAAACGAATTACATGGCCAGTGCTTTTTTGCTATTAGATTATTCGATTGCAAGACCGAAACCTGAGCCTCGAGGGCAAAGATATGAAAAAATGTGTTCTTGCAGAACTTTGACAATAGGGGTAAGTCAGTAATAACGGACCATTAGGACTGCACACTTTCGTAGTGAATCTCCAAAGACTATGCGACCTCTGTGTGGGCTACCTGTAAAAGGAAGACTTCGCCCATAGGGAGAACAATCGTTCTTGAGGGACAAGACAACGTCTGTGTGTATTCACCTTCACTCAAATCTGTACTAGTTCAAATCTGTACTAAATAACAAGAAGCGTGTATTTTATACTGGAACTGTCTATATATCATGTATGTATTAGGATAGGAAAAGCACTATTTGGAATTGCCCTTGGGGATAAATAAAGTGGTATTGTATTGTATTCCAAAGAACCTGAGTTGGAAGGATTACGTCGCATCAGGATGTTGCTCATTCTGAGGCTGTAGGTGGAATTTGTCGTCTCACATTAAAAGAAACTACTTTCCGTCCATAGACTGGCAAAGAGCCTGGATTCTGTGTCACCAGTTGGTGTGGTTGGCAGAGCGAGTATGGAGTCATGCCAAACAGTTGAATCGAGATATTTAGTGGAGAGTCATGGGTATGTCAAAGATGTCGGCATTAGACCTACTTAGATTTCCAAAGTTGAGAGGCTACCAGAGCTAAGTCGACGCAAGAGTTGGTGGTGGATACAGCTGAAAGTAACAGCACTGCAGTGGGTCAAGATATTGATCAACAGCAGTGATAACCTCGCTCCTTACGATTTTCTTAAGTGATTTCACGATTATTGAGGTAAAAGTGGCTCGTCTAAAGTCGTTGGATTGACTGGTTAGTGATTTTAGGGACAGGCACAATGTGCAAAAGTTTCCAAATATCAGAAATGTGACCAGAATAGATAGACAGCCGAATAAGAGCTGTAAAACTCTGCTAAGTTGTTTGGCGCAATAATGTATGGTTGGTCCACAGATCCCACCTGGACCCGAAGCCATGTTAGTATTTACTCGCACTAAGAGATCTTTGACATAGGACTTTCAATCAACAACCCATGCTGTGGGTCCAGAGATTGTTTTAATACGGAAACATTGTGAGAGAAGTCATGATTTTCAAAGTGGGCATAAAAGAATCAAGCACGTTAGGTTTCCCCGATAGTGTAGAGGTTAAAACACTCGCTTGTCACAACTACAATGAGCGGTTCAGGGTTAAGATCTCGTCTCGGGGAAATTTGACAGCTGTTCGCACATACTGTTTCTTCACATACAAATATTTCGAGCAGGAGAGAGAGAGAGAGTGAGAGATCCACACATTACAAATGTTCTTTAGAATGTAACATGTTTACACAGTTCTGTGTAGTTTACCAATCGGCTTTTAAGACCCAGACACAGAATGTTAGCATAACGTTAAGAACAGTAAAAATGTTTGTGGCTTAAATCGTGCGTCTGTATGTTTGCTGTTTCCCGTGCGTGTCACACAGTGCGAGTGGTGGTCAGCTTAGAAAAAACCACAAGCTTGAAAGTATTGTGCAGATGTTATATCTCAACTTCTACCTTTTGCGCAATGTTAGCGTAGGTGTCAAGATTTTGAAAGCCTGTATAAATAATATGCGCATGTCAGTCAGTTAGGCGAATGTTGACTTAGCAACCGTCTCTTTGCAACGACACTCGACCCTTTAACTCGCTAATATACAATATTTAATCATTTCCTTGTAAGTGAGAACACAAATGGGTGAAACCGCAACGCAAAGAAAAAGTCGCCTAGAAAAAAACGAGGCAAAAACATCAGAAAAAAAATTATCGTCGGAGAACCAACTAACAACTATAACAAAATTGGGAAAGAAATATTCTTAAGAACACACTATTATTTGAAACGGAGAACAAAGGGTCAAATAATTGTTTCCTGAGGTCTTGGGATTTTATTTTATACACATAGCTAAACATAGAAAAGTGTGAGATAATAATAAAAATCAAATCATCAGTTCCCCACTTATTTTTATATTTTAATTAAGAGATATGAATAAAAGTAAAAATCAAGAATGAAGAAATTAATACTGTGCACCTCAAATAAAATTATGTTTGAAAAAACATTTTTTACTTATGTCATTTTCATAATATAGTAAAGAGCATTTGTGAAATGCTCATAAGCTGTATAAAGTATGTGCATTCACAGAGTTAGCTGGTACGGGAACATTTGACACAGAGTAGACTTCAACATTGAACACAAATCGGCAGAGCGTGAAGCTGTCTGTCGTAAATGATCTTTTTATATGTTGCCGGATGAAAGAATTCTTTGAGATTACAGAAGTGCCCTCCGAGACAAAACAAGTATTATCTTCTCTTATGTGTTTGAACTATAACAAGCTTTTCAAATTTCACGTTACAAAAACCAGAACATAGTGTTGATGTGGTACTATTCTTCAGTATAGTGTCGACTACTGGCTTTGCTGAAATCACATTTCTTTGCTCTTACTGATGCAGACGACACCGACATCCTCCATGTGGTCGCAGTAACGCGGGTAGAACTGTCCGACATCGCACTGCGCCAGACTCGTTTCATTTCCTTGACACCGCACGTTGCTGAGGAGAATGTCACCCGAACCTGGTCCATATCTGCCTGAGCTGACAACTGCTGCGTCGGTGCTGTTAATTCAAGGGCTTACAATGTCGTTTGGGACACAAATATTACTCTTATAATAGCCTATCTTCATATACAAGCCAGAGTAAATACTGTTGGAATTAAAATTAAAACGTTAAACAAGCGAATGAGCTATTTTACAGAGTGCTTTGTACGATAATAAAAAGGAGATGATTCATAAATAATTGAGCAACAACAAAATTTTATATACTAACCAAATGCAACATACAATAATACAGTCATGCAACACATGCTTCGCTAACGCAAAGATTAATCTTACCCCTTCCCCCTTCCCTCTTGCTACTTTACCCATCTTTCTCGGCAGAATCACTATATTTCTCTGTTCCTGTTACTTGATGCCTTTTGTTTTCTGTTTCGTCGTCAGTCCTGTCGTTTTATTTCGTCCCCTTTGTTCTGTATCTACTTAGTCCACGTCTCTTCCCGTTTTAAGCGCTAAGAGCATGCTCTCTATGAGTGTGAATACGCGCTATAAAAATCTTCACTATTATTATTATTCTTATTATTAAATGTTTGCAAAATTTACCCATAAACATAATTTTTGGGGGAAGAGAAAAAAACTGATCTGACATGCTAAAGAATTATTTTCCTTACTGTACGCGAATGACTTTCGAAGGAAGTAAGATTAAATCAAACAATAGACATAGCGATGGACAAATAGATGACATCTCTGAAAATATCAACAAGCAGTGACAGAGATAGTACGCATGAGTATGCATAATTATTTTTTTAGGTTTACATTTGATACAAATGAGTTGTATTTTCACGCTCCTGCTGCATTTGTAGTTTTGTCTATTCCTACTATACAAGTCATTACATGAAGTGTGAGTAGGATCTGAAAAAAGTAGGTCACTGCCCGTTGTACTTACTTCATCTTCCCTTTCATAACAATTATATCTGAAATTACAGTAGTACACTGCCCATTGTTGTGTTCTTGTTAAGTCACTAGCCATTCGCATTCTATACTTACTTAACTTTCCTCTCAAAAACATTTTACCTAAGGATATAGATACCTTTACAAAGTCACCTCCTGGGTTAATTATACGTCTACTTCTTGAGTTGCTCAGCAAATTAAACATTAACTACATTAAAGATCAAAAGGCAAACGTCTCCACGCTTTGTGTCCGTGTAGGATAGATTCGCCGTTTTTTAAAGAAAATAAAATGCTCACCTGTTGAAGCCTAACATTTTGCACGCAACATAAGCGTCCTCTTTTCCAAAGTCATTTCTACACACTGTTCCCCATTCTCCATTGAAGTATAGCTCTAGACGTCCCGCCTCCGTTGCCCCGTTAACCAGACGAGCTTTCATTGGCTCAGCTAAAAAAATTCACAACATGCAGAATTACCTTCTTTGAGTGACATAAAAATTGCAGTAACCTTAATATTCTTTGTTAGCATTACAAGTATTCATACATTGGAACATTCGCTAATTAATTGTATGTCTTGTAAATAACACCATATAGTTAAATAACAGAAACAAAAATCTTTCTCAACTAATAACAAAAATATATATATATACATCTGCTCTTACAAACAGCTAAATATTTGAATTGAAAATAGAATAATACAAACACTATATGGAATAATACTATATCTCAATTTGACAACTATTTTACACGTTTGCGACTAGTGCTGGGGAAAAAATATTTTATTATTTGCAATTGGCATCTTTGAGGACATAAAATTGTCTAAAATAAAGGTCTAGGTCAACACCTCAACGAGCCACAGCCCATTTAAGGAATGAGAGATGGCTTTGTGTTCCGGCTTTAAGAGATGTTTCAGGTGAGGTAGACGACCTTGTGTAGCTAGAGCGAGCCAAGTAGGAACATGTGCTAGGTGGATGTGTTAATGATGCTGGACCGTCTCGACGGCAAAGAAACGATTTGGTTGTTCAAACCTGGCCAGCGTGAAAAGCGGAGACAGTTAGTCTTTTTTCACCTTGTGTGCGTGCGTGCGAGCGTGCGTGTGTGTGTGTGTGTGTTTGTGTGTATGTGCTTGTGTGTGTTTTTTTAAATAGAAAAGTACAAAGAAATGGGAAATTTACGTGAAGAGCTCGTCTTCTGTGCAAACGAAGTACATGACCAGTGCTTATTTTGTTATTAGCTTTTTTCGATTGCAAGGAACTTTTCTTCAGACCAAAACCTGAGCCATGAGGGCAAAAATATGTGTTATTGCAGAAGTTTGACAAAAGGGGCAAGTCAGTAACAACGGACCTTTAAGACTGCACACTTTCGTAGTGAAACTCCAAGGACTATACGACCACTGTGCCATATGATAACTCTGATAGGTAGGTAACAATCGCCCAAATTTGGGTCTAGGGCTGCTTGTTGAAAAGCCTGATGCCCCTTATGCAAGAAAGAGGTCTCTAACACTTAAAAGAAAGTCAGATCCCACTAACAGGGCTTGACAACTAAGATCGGGGGGAAGGGTACTCTTAAATACTTCAAACAAACAGAAGTTGTGAAAGCCTAACTTTTCTGAGCGGCTGCAGACATCTCCTGCTGCTCTTTGAATTTACTTTGCAATGGTCTGTTGGGGCGCTTGGCGCTATCGTCCTTCCAGAGCAGAATCAGTAAAAGTTTAATAGAAGATCTGTGAACTGAACTGTTCTATAAGAATATCTCTGTGGGCTGGATTCAACCGTAGAACAGTGAACAGTGCATACTGTCCTACAACCCCGACATCATGAGAGTTTGTAAAGATAAGTTCGCATGATTTTTATACACTGTGATAGAGCTGAATATATTTTATTACCACATGTTCTCTCTTTCTTTAACTTCATTTTATTTCCTTATTTCTTCTTGTGCTTATTTTGCTTCTGTGGATGTAAAGGGTTGCGATAATGGTGTTACAACTTTTTGCAGAACTTGTCATTGCACAAACGGGACCCCTTACAGACTTGTGGTGTAAGCCTAGGTTTGTTGTTTAAAATTTCAGTTAAGAAAACAGAGTGAAACCTAAACGTATAATTTTTTTTGGGGGGATAACTAGTTCATTTTGTTGTGGGGGGAGAGGGGGGCGCAGATTTTGTCTTTCGCCTAGTTCTTGTGCGTATACAGCTGTCTCTGTGCTGGTCAGATAAGTAAATACATGGGGGGAGGGGGAGTATCATGCGGATGCTAAAGTAGAAATCGCCTCGTTGCGGAGACACTCATCCCTCATTATCACTACTTTGCAACATGAAATTATTTCCTTCCAAGTAAGAACTCAGATGGGTGAAACTGCAAACAAAAAGGCGCCTCCAAAAGAGGCAAAAACATATAGTACAATTATCGCCGAAGACTAAAGTAAAGATGGGTTTGCAATTGGGAGAGTACTCTGATAAAATAAATACTATACATATAAGACATGTACTTTTTTTTAAAAGAAAAAAGGTATTTCATTTAAAATGAACTAAAAAGGTAAAAAAAATCTTAAGAAATTAAGAAATTGTTTTAAGAGCTGAATGCTAACCTGAAAAGAGTTGTATAAACATGGAATATTTGAATGACAATTTTTCAATGTGTGGATGTCTCCGTCTCTCTTTCTTTCGCTGTGGATGCATGAATGTGACGACGGAACTGCTGAAATACTTTTATTTTAAGAGAGAAACATCAGACTGAAAAAAAAATCTGACTTAACATTGCTAACAACCAGTTTGACAAATACTTTTATTTTCTGCATTTTACTCTTGTTTATACAAATTTAATTGATAAACACAAAATAAAATTATGAGTTATTTATTGTGATTTTCCTCGTACTTACTGATGTTGCAGATGACGCTGACATCTTCCGAGTGAGCACAGTTATGTGAATAAAGTCTACGGTGAGAGCATTGCTCCAGACTAGTTTCCGCCCCACTGCATCGCACGTCATCCAGTAGAATGTGACCTGAACCTTGTCCGTATCTGACCGAGCTGACAACTGCTGCTTCAGTGCTGAAGACACACAGGTGTACAACGTTAACCAATATCTTGTATCTTTTTCATGTATTACCTTCAAATACTATAATATGCCAGGCACATACTTTTATTGAAAACTATTCATCTAAAATAGAAAAAAATGTTATAATTTATTCCAGAAAATCTGCTGAGGCCAGAAAAAGGAGTTTGCCACCTCTGAAGAAAAAAATACAGCATCTTGATGTTTTTTGTTTACTACCGGTAATTGTTTTACTGTTAGATCTCTAGCCATTCATTTGCTATTCTCTCTTACTCCTTTCATCAGTAAGATGATTTAGTATCACATGCTACTGTTTAACAAAAAACTTACCTGTTTAATCCTAAAATCATGCAGGCCACTCTAGCCTCCTCTTTTCCAAATCCGTGGTTACACACGGTTCCCCATTCTCCATTGTAATATATCTCTAGACGTCCCGTCGTGTTTGTCCCGTTAACCAGACGAGCTTTCATTGGTTCACCTGAAAAAGTCAGGATCAGCGGTTTGTTGATTCTGAATACAGGAATAAACTTACTGTTTTCGTCACAACTGTATGGCAATAGAGACCAGGGACCATTGCAGGCAGCGGGCTGTCAGGAACACGCAAACAGGTCACATACAACACACACTGTCCACACGTCGTTCCTCTCGTGCTTTTTCACGCTACAAAATACAAAGATCTGTACATGGGTTCCTACTTCTCTATAATTTCCGTGGGTTTTAACTTGTATTTATTAGGTAGCTGCACAATTCAAAAGTTCCAAATACCTTTCCCACTCTCAAATAATTTCAAACAAATTCACATCAATATATCTCGCAACTAATCGCTGTCTACGTAAACCCTTTCAATAAAATAAATATTTTTAGTCAATATATGATAACAAGCAGAGATCGATATACGACAATAATCAAGCAGGAATATCTTTCAATAACGTAGATATTTCTCGATTTTCCAATCAATCGTCGCTAAACAAGTCTTCTTTCTATTAGTCAAACTCTCTTCCAATGTTCACAACAAGCAGTTCTCCAACAGCAGGTTATCAGAATGGGAGATGCAAAGTTTCCGAGGCGATATCCATATTTAAATCCAAAATGACCAAAACACACTTACTCACTGTCAACGTCCGGTCAGAATTCACGCACTCACAGATATATACTTTCCTGTAATTCTCCTCCTTGAAACTATTTAGATGACTAATATAGACATCACTGTGACTTTTACCAGAATTCATCAGCAGAACGCACAGCAACTGGGAATCTCAAAAGCACAATGCAATCCTCCGGACGCAGATGACCTTTCTTTTATCTCCAAAGTCCGACCATTTTTTCCTACCCTCAGCAGACGACACTGCACATCATTCTCCATTTTTCGTCAAGCGTTGTAAACCAAACTTACACGCGTACATTAAAGGGCCACTACCCCTGCTGCTTAAAGCAGTTAAGGGGGCTAACTCCATTTCTAACATTCCTTAAGTCACACGTTTATTCGCTCTCAACACTCTACACACTCCAAACCAATCAGGGGCTGTATCTCTGATCCCTGACATGGACTGTTGTGGTTTTTTTCAAGCTACAAACATTATTACTGTTCTTAACGTAATGCTAACATTTTGTGTCTGTGTTTTACGACGGGAGTGGTAAACTACACAGAGTTGAGTAAACATATAATATTCTAAAGAATATTTGTAATGTGTGGATCTTTCACTCACTCTCTCTTGCTCTAAATGTATGTTAAGAAACTGCTGAAATATTTGTCTTTTCATAAACAAACATTAGACTAAAACAAAATCTGCGTAAACAACGTGAATAATTATTTAGACAAATCCGTTTTTTTTTTCTCACTCTCGCTCTCTCGCTTTCTCTTTCACTACTGTTTATATACACATCTGGTAAATAAAAACAAAACTAAAATTATAAGTTATTTTCTTTGTTATGTTCCTCATACTTACTAGTGTTGCAGATGACACCAACATCTTCCGAGTGACGACAGTCATGTGAATAAAGACCGCGGTGAGAGCATTGTTCCAGACTAGTTTCCGTTCCACTGCATCGCACGTCGTCCAGTAGAATGCGACCTGAACCTGGTCCGTATCTGACTGAGCTGATAACTGTTGCTTCAAGGCTATGGAAACATATATGTACAACGTTTACTATGATCTTACTGATGTATTACCTTCATATACTATAACCTTCTTGGCATTTACTATTATACTAAAATAGAAGAAAAATTATTATTTATTCCAGAAAATCTGTTGAGGCCTGAAAAAGGAGTTTAGCGCCTCTAAAGTAAACATAGAAATCACCATCTTAATCTACTTTCACTATCTGGTATTGTTTCACTGTTAGATCTCTTGCCAATTTTATTCTTTTGTCTCTCACACCTTCCATCAATAATAATATTACATCATCTAATACTTGACTATTGAAGGCAAGGAATAACACGAGAGCTATAACAACCGTCGACTCCAGTGTTTATAATGATTTTTATCACACGCTACTGTTAGACACAAAAATCGAGACATACCCGTTAAATCCTAACATCCTGCAGGCCACTATAGCCTCTTCTTTTCCAAATTCGTCTTCACACACTGTTCCCCATTCGCCATAGTAATTTATCTCTAGACGTCCCGCCACGTTTGTCCCGTTAACCAGACGAGCTTTCATTGGTTCAGCTGGAACAATTATAACAGAATGAGTTCACGACTTAGAGCACGTATTTACTTATAAGACGTTAATGACAAGCTTTTATTTACAAACAATAGATTTTGTAAATGTTAGTTCTTTGTCTATATCTGTGCATATCCGTGCTTTTTATATAATTTTAGTTTGAAGACTTTAGTCATTTTACTCTCTTATGTATGTTTGTCGGTTAAATTATTTACCCACTTTCCATCGTCCTAGAGGTCTCAAATCTTTACCAGTTACTCATTTCCTATGTAAAAAATTATCTTATTCCCAGCAGTCAAATGTAGTATTATTATTTATCAGTATTTTTTATTTGGACTTTCAGACCCAAAAAGTATAGATAGGTAACGGCCATTCTAGGACTAGTAAACTACAGGTTTTCTCCCCTAAATCAGCCTGTACGAAGACGACAAAAGAAAAATTAAAAACAAAATCGACAATAAAGTTCAAACATGCAATAGTTCCTTTTGTTGGATGATTGCATTTAAAATGAAAATAAAAAATACCCCATAAAAGAGAAGTCACAAAATAACCCTGTCAGGCAAAACAGTGCGTCTGTATGTTTGCTGTTACCCGTGCGTGTCACACTGTCTGAGTGGTGATCAGTTTATAAAATAAATGAGGTCGATAGTATTGTGCAGATGTTATGTCGCAACTTCTTCCCTTTGCGTAATGTTAGCCTAAGTGTCAAGATTTGAAAAGTCTGTACAAATAGTATGCGGCATGTCAGTCACTTAGATAGGCGGATGCTAAATTAGCAACCGTCACATGCGATAAAACTCGACCCTTCAAATCGCTAATATCCAATATTTAATCAATTCCGTGTAAGTGAAAACAGAAATGTGTGAAACCGCAACGCAAAGAAAAAGTCGCTTAGAAAAGAAGAGGGGAGAACATCAGAAGAAATTATCGTCGGAGAACCCACTAACAACTATAAAATAGTAAAGGGAAAGAAATATTCTTTAGAACACATTTTTTATTTGAATCGGACAACAAAGGGTCAAATAACAGCTTTCTTGAGGTCTCGTGATTTTCTTTACTAAATATAAAAGAGTGAGGTTCGAATAAAACAAATCATCAGTTCCCCTCTCACTTTTATATTTTAGTTAAGTGATATGACTAGAAGTAAAAATCAAGAAAGAAGAAATTCATTCTGTTTTAAGCCCACCTCAGTTAAAGAATTGTTTGAAAAAAAACATATTTTACTTATTTTGTTTTCATAATCTGGTAAAGACCATTTATGCAATACTCATAAACTGTATAAATTATCTGCATTATCTGCAAAGGTAGTTTGTATGAGAACATTTCACACATAGCAGACTTCAACAGATTAAATACAAACGAGCAGAACGTGAAGCTAAGTTGTGTGTCGTAAATAAACTTTTATAAGTTGCCGGATGAAAGATATCTTTGAGGTTACCTACATGCTTTTAAACTATACCAAGCATTTCTATTCTCACGTTACTCAAACCAGACCATAGCATTGATGCGGTACTATTCCTCAGTATGGTGTCGACTAGCTTTGCTGAAATCAATTTTTTCCTTTGTTCTTACTGATGTTGCAGGCGACACTGACATCCATCATGTGGTTGCAGTAACGCGGATAGAACTCTCCGACATCGCACTGCGCCAGACTGGTTTCATTTCCTTGACACCGCAGGTAGTTGAGGAGAATGTCACCCGAACCTGGTCCATATCTGACTGAGCTGACAACTGCTGCGTCAGTGCTGTTGATACAAGGGCTTACAATTTCATTTGGGACACAACTATTATTCGAATAATAGGCATCGTCATATACAGGGCAGAGTAAATTCTGTTCGAATAAAATACAATACGTTAAGCAAGCGAAGGGGCTACTTTGCAGAGTCGTTTGTATCATAATGAAAATGGGAAGATTCATAAATTATAGAGCAACAACAAACTTTTATATACCAACATAATGCAATAGCATAAAATCATGCAATTATATGCAGCACATGCTTAGTTAGCGCTAAAGACTTCATGCTGTTAAAATTTCCCACAAAACAATGTTTTGGGGGGAGAGAAAAAAACCATTGATGAGACATGTTAAATAATTATTTTCCTTAATGTACGCGAATAACTTTCAAAGGAAGTAAGAGCAAATCGAACAATAAACATAGCGATGGGCAAATAGATGACACCACTGGAAATGTGAACAAGCAGTGACAGGGATAGTACGCATGAGTATACATAATTTTTACATTCGATACAAATCAGTTTTATTTTCACGCTCCTACTGCATTTGTAGTTTTATCTATTTCTACTAGACAAATCATTACACGGAGTGTGAGTAGGATTTGAACAAAAATAGTACACTGAACGTTGTTCTTGTTAGGTCACTAGCCATTCGGGTTCTATACTTTCTCCATCTTCCTTTCGTAAAATTTTTACTTAACTGCTGCGTCAGTGCTGTAGATACAAGGGCTTACACTTTCATTTGGGACACAACTATTACTCTAATAATTGCGCATCTTCCTTTAAAAACCAGAGTAAATTTTGTTCGAATTAAAAACAAAACGTTAGAGATGCGAACGAGTCCTTTGTACCATACTAAAAAGAGGTAGATTATAAAATATAGAGCAACAATAAAATTTTATATACCAACATAATGCAATTACATACAGTTATGCAACTATTTGCAACACATGCCTGGTTAACGTGAAAGACTTTGTGTTGAAAACATTTCCCCATAAACATAATTTTTTAGGAGGAGAGAAAACAATACTGACCTGACATGCTAGAGAATTATTTTCCTTGCTGTACCCGATTAACTTTGAAAGGAAGTAAGAGTCAATTGAACAAAAAACAATAAACAAAGCGATGGTGAAATAGGTGACACCACTGCAAGTATGAACAAGCAATGACGGGGATAGTAGCATGAGTATGCATAATTACTTTTTTAAAGTATACATTTGATACAAATGACTTTTATTTGCATGCTCCTACTGCATTTGTAGTTTTATCTATTTCTACTATAGAAGTCATTACATGGAGTGTGAGTAGGATCTGAAGAAAGTAGTACATTAACCGTTGTTACTGTTAGGTCACTAGCCATTCGGGTTCTATGCTTAATTTATCTTCCCTTCATAAAGCTTCTTTCTCATCATATAGTAGTACACTAGCCATTGTTGTGTTCTTGTTAGGTCACTAGTCATACTTACTTAATTTTCCTTTCATAAAAATTTTACTTAACCATATAGATACCTTGACAAAGTCATTTCGTGGGCTAATTTTACGTCTACTTCTTCTGTTGCTCAGCACATGAAACATTAACTACATTAAAGATCAAAAGGTTAAAGTCTCCACGCTTTGTGTCCGTGTAGGATAGATTCACCGTTGTTGTTTAAAGAAAATAAAATGCTCACCTGTTGAAGCCTAACATTTTGCAGGCAACATAAGCGTCCTCTTTTCCGAAGTTTTCTAAACACACTGTTCCCCATTTTCCATTGAAGTATATCTCAAGACGTCCCGCCTCCATTGTCCCGTTAACCAGACGAGCTTTCATTAACTCATCTGAAAATGTCACAACATACAGAATTACATTCTTTGACTGACACATAAACAATTGCAACAGCTTTGATATGCTTTGTAAATATTTTAAGTATTCTATGCTTACAATGCAACATTCTCTAAATAACTATATCTCTTGTAAATAATACAATGCAGTTAAATAACAGAAACAAAAATCTTTCTCAATTAAAAATTTATATACGCATACATCTGCTCTTACAAACAGCTAAATGTTTGAATTAAAAATGGAATAATACATATTTGATATGGAATAAAGTGTAATACTATATCTCAATTTCACAATTATTTTACACGTTTACGACTAGTGATTGGGAAAAAATATTTTTACCGTGGCATTAAGTGGGACATAAAATCGTCTACAATAAAGGTCTAGGTCAACACGCCCACCAGCCACAGCCCACTTCAGGAATTAGAGATGGCTTTGTGTTCCGGCTTTAATAGATGTGTCAGGTCAGGTAGACGACCTTATGTAGCTGGAGCGAGCCATGTGTGAACATGTGCTAGGTGGATGTGTTAAAGACCCTGGAACGTCTAGACGCCTACGAAAAGAGTTGGTTGTTAAAACTTGGCTAGTGTTACAACGGGAGACAATTAGTCTTTTTTCTTAAACTTGCTTATGTGTGTGTGTGTGTGTGTGTGTGTGTGTGTGTGTTTGCTTGTGTTTGTGAACATGTTTACGTGTGTGTGTAGATGTTTTTATAGCGTACAAAGTAAAGGGAAAAGAAAGTCAAGAGCTCGTCGTCTGTGCAAACGAATTACATGGCCAATGGTTTTATTTTGCTATTAGCTTTATTTTCGATTGCAAGGAACTTTTCTTAAAACCGAAACCTCAGCCATAAGGGCAAGGATATGAAAAAATGTGTTATTACAACCCCTTGACAAAAGGGGTAAGGCAGTAACAACGGACCTTTAGGACTGTACACACTCGTCGTGAATCTCCAATGAGTACGTGACCACTGCGTGGGCGACCTGTACGAGGTAAAACTTCGACGACATGTCGTTATAAAAGACAAGACATCGTCTATGTGTATTCACCTGCACTCCAAAGAAACTGAGTTGGAAGGATTACGTCA
Organism: Marisa cornuarietis; assembly: GCA_004794655.1. NCBI lineage: Eukaryota > Metazoa > Mollusca > Gastropoda > Architaenioglossa > Ampullariidae > Marisa > Marisa cornuarietis. Next base: position 2,666,246 of record SMMW01000636.1, read on the forward strand.
CATCAATATGTTGCTCATTCTAAGACTGTACGTGGACTTTGTCGTCTCACATTTGAAGAAACTACTTTCCGTCCATAGACTGGCATAGAGCCTGGATTATGTGTCTCCAGTGGATGTGGTTGGCGGACCGAGTAAGGCGTCACGCCGGGCAGTCGGATGGAGTGGAGAGTCATCGGTCAGCATTAGACCTACTTAGATTTCCAAAGCTGAGGGGCTGAGACATAGGATGTGATTCATTTGCAGTGCAAAAGAAGCAGTTACAACTACCAGTGCTAAGTCGACGCCAGAGTTGGTGAATACAGCTGAAGTTAACAGCACTGTAGAGGGTCAAAATATTGGATTGACTGCGCCTTTTGATTTTGATTTTACAGACAGGAACAATGTGCGAAAGAGAACAACCAGCGGATCATCACCGCGGTTCAACTGATCGCCGCAAGTGATCAGTGCCTTGGGCATTAGGATTAGGCAGCGGTAGAGGGAATCATCAGTGCCATCCGTGGGAATAGTGGTGCTGTGGTATTAATGGTGTCAGTAGTGAATGTGGTGCATTCGAGGTTCAAGAGCAGGTAGACGAGCGGCACTGCCCTTCTTCAACGCAAGGCTGGATTGATCACGACCAGGGGCCTAGGTCTTGTCACGTCTCTAAGTTACGCATCGCTAAGCCTCAGGGGCCGAGGTATTGTCACGTCTCTAATATGCCACTTACAGACCGGTTTTCCATATAATGCAGTGTTGTTTGTCACATTTTAATTAATCCAACAAGCTGTCTGCTGGAAATTGCTTGTAACAGTGACACACGCGCACCGACATAAGCGGCTTAGAGACTCTGCCGTACATTGCCGGTCTGTAAGTGGCTTAGAGACGTGACAAGACCTCGGCCCCTGGGGGGTGTACTAGATTATAAGATCGAGGATTGTTGAAACGGACCGCGCGTCTGATCGTATATATATATATATATACCTGACACTGTCGACTTGGGAACTGTACCGGCCTCTTGAAAGGTCGTTTTGCATGTATTCAGTAGTATTATATGTGTCTGATCTGATTCTAATTTGTTCAGCATAACTTTACTTCTCTTGTTTAATTATAATTTGATATGTTGTACAACTGTGTTGTTGGCTGTGTTTGCAGACGAGGGTGAACGTGGTTACCAGTGTGTACGCCTGTGGACGTGCGAATAGTTGGTGACTAGTGTGAGAGGCCGAAAGTTGGTGAAGGGAGCTAGCAGAGTGCCCGCTTTCCCTGCGGGCTGTTTAGGCCCACCCTTCTCCCCACCACATTCATCACACCCTTGCTTGCCGAACCGTGCGTGGGTTTGTTTGCTGTTAAAGTACTTATGCGCATCAAACTGTCCTTTTGCTGTTCAAATAAGTAAATAAACGGGTGCAAAACTATTATGCATATCGTTTCTCTTAACCATCAGATATACGGATACTAAAGTAGCAATCGCCACCTTTCGGCGACACTCGACCCTCATTCTCACTACTATGCAACATTAAATCATTTCCTTCTAAGAGAGAAAACAAACAAAAAGGCGCCTCCAAAAGAGGCAAATGCATAAGGTGAAAATATCGTTGAAGGCTAAAGCAAAGAAGCGTTTATAATTGGAAGAGTACCGTGATACAATAAATATTAAACATATAAAAACAAGTACTTTTAAAAAAACATATTCTATTTTTAATAAAGTAAAAAAGTTAAAATAATTGTTTCCTAAGTTCTCTAGATTTACTTGTTTTGCAATTGTTGCTGTAGCATTCCAAGAATCTTATTGCAATCCTGAAATTTTGTTTCTGGTTTTAAGAGCCGATTCCTAAACTGAAAAGTGTTGTGTAAACATGGAATATTTTAATGACAGTTTTGTAATGTGTGAATCTCTCCGTCTCTCTCGTTCTTGCTTTTGATGCATGTATGTGACGACAAAACACATGAAATACTTTTGTTTTAAGAGAGAAACATCAGGGGCCAGTTGCACAACACATTTCTAATTTTAAACACTTTTAGGCCTTAACTCTATTTAGATAATTAGTTTAAAGTGCACACCACAATTTTGGAATTTTTAAAACTAAAACTGCTCTAAGTAAGATAAAGTTGTTTAAGTCTGACTTTCCGTCCTGTCAGTACAATTTTGTGTATGTTTTTCTGCAATGCATCAAAATGGCTAAGAAGTAATTTTGCTTCTTTAGAACCGTTTTAAGGTTTAGAAACGTGTTGTGCAACTGGCCACAGACTGAAAAAAATCTGCCTAAACATTGTTAACGCTCCTTTAGATGAATGAGTTTATTTTCTGCTCTGTGTAAAAGTGAATCACTCTCTCTCTCTTTTATACCTATTTATACAAATCTGATTGATAAACACCAAAGTAAAAAGGTCAGGGATCAGAGACAGCCCCTGACTGGTTAAGAGTGTGTAGTGTGTTGAAAGCGAAAAAAACGTGTGACCTAAGGAATGTTAGGAATGGAGTTAGCCCCCTTTTTTGCAGCAGGGATAGTGGGCCTTGAATGTACGTTTGGAGGGTTCCCTGGCTAGGGTCTTTTCGACTAAGGTGAGTTCGACGAAGTCGTTTCGTCTGACTGTCGAGTCGTCTATAGTACGCATGAAATGTATCATGTAAATAGTGCTAATTGTGGCGTTAAGCAATCGGGCTCCTTACCTTCCACTCTCGCATGCACTCAATCACGCAGACTCAACAAGAACTTAAACGCCCGATGCCAGCGATGGCGGCAGTTCCCCTTACGTAGCACTCAACTGTGCCAGGGGAGCCTTGATGTTCTCGCCTTGAACACCCGAGTTACACAGCCGCTGACCCCCTTACTTAAGAAGGCCATGGTCAGACAGTGCGGGATGGGGGCTGTAGATGCACCTTAAAACGAAAGTTGAAGTGAGAGTTGCGAGGAGGCAGACTGTCATGAAGCGGCCAGCGTCCTATAGCATTTCATGCGTCCTATAGACGACCCGACCGTTAGACAAAACGATAGTCGAACTGACCCTAGTCGAAACGACCGTTAGACGAAACGACTTAGTTGGACTTATCTTAGTCGAACTCACCCTAGTCGAATCGACCTTTGGCGAAACGACCCTATTCGTATCAACCGGTTACCAAAAAGTGCGTGTTACCTCAGGAATGTTAGGAATGTAGTTAGCCCCCTTGTTTGCAGCAGGGATAGTGTCCCTTGAATGTACGGTTTGGAGTATGGTTTAGAACAGGTGACGTAAAACTAGGTACGACGTGGAGTGTCGTCTGCTGGGGGTAGGAGAAAACAGATGGATTTTGGAGAGGAAAAAAAGGTCGTTTGCGTCCGGAGTATTGTGGTGTGCTTTTGAGATTCCCAGTTGCTGAGTGATCTGCAGGAGAATTCTGTTAAGCGGAGTATTACTATAAGCGTTGAGAGATCCCCAGTTGCTGTGTGTTCTGCTGGTAGATTCTTGTAAATGTCGCAGTGCTGTGGATATTAGTCATAGAAACAGTTTCAAGGAGGAGTATTACAGGAAAGTGTATATCTGTGAGTGCGTGTATTCTGACCGGACGTTGAAAGTGAGTAAGTGTGTTTTGGTCATTTTGGGTTTAAATAAGCATAAGCATAAGTTTAAAGATAAGCGTCTCGGGACTTTTGCTTTTCCCATTCTGATAACCTGTTGGAGAACTATTTGTTGTGAACATTGGAAGAAATTTTGACTAACAGAAAGAAGAATTGTTTAGCGACGATTAATTGGAAGGTCAAGAGATATCTAAGTTACTGAAAGGATATTCCTGGTTATTTATTGTCATCTTTTGATTCCTGCTTATTGACAAATGTTGAAGTGAAATTGTTTGAAATTCTTCGTGAGTTGGAGAATTATTTGAATTGTGAGGTTACCTTTAACAGACAAACACTAATCGCTCCCGAAATTATAGAGATTTAGGAACCCACGTACAGGTCTTAGTATTTTGTTGCATGAAAGAGCACTTGAGGAACGCCATGTGGTCAGTGTGTGGTGTATGTCGCCTGCCTGCACGTTGTATGTCCCAAACAAATTATGAGTTATTTTCGTTGTTATGTTTCTCGTACTTACGGATGTTGCAGATGACACCGACATCTTCCGAGTGACCACAGTTATGTGAATAAAATCCGCGATGAGAGCATTGTTCCAGACTGGTTTCCGCCGCACTGCATTGCAAGTCGTCCAGAAGAATGCGACCAGAACCTCGTCCGTATGTGACTGAGCTGACAACTGCTGCTTCAGTGCTGTGAACACACAGGTGTACAACGTTCACTATTATCTTGTCTTTTTTCATCCATTACCTTCACATACTATAATCTGCCTGGCATTTACTATTCTTCAAAACAATTAATCTAAAAATAGAAGAAACGTTATTATTTATTTTTTGAGTCCACAAAAAGTGACTTTATCGCCTCTGAAGAAAACATACAAAAAACCATATTGATGTTCTTTTACTACCTGTGATTGTTTTACTGTTAGATCTCTAGCCATTCATTTTCTATTCTCATTTTCTCTCCTTCCATCAGTATGAATCTTAGTGCATGCAAAACATGACTATTCAAGGCAAGATATAGATATAATACGAGAAAATAAAATTCTTCAAGTCAAGTACCAATAATGATTTCGTTTCACACGCTACTGCTTAACATAAAAAACGTACTTGTTAAATCCTAACATCATGCAGGCCACTCTAGCCTCCTCTTTTCCGAAGTCGTGGTTGCACACTGTTCCCCATTCTCCATAGTAATTTATCTCTAGACGTCCCGCCGCGTTTGTCCCGTTAACGAGACGAGCTTCCATTGGTTCACCTGAAACAAACATAACATGATCAGAATCAATGGTTTGTCGTTTCTGAATGCAGGGGTATAACTTACTTTTTTTTCGTCATAGCTATATGGCGATAGAGACCAGGGAGCATTCCATTCAACAGACTGTTGTGTTTTTTTTCAAGCTACAAACATTTTTACTGTTCTTAATTTAATGCTAACATTCTGTGTCTGGGTTTTAAAAGTGGAGGGGAAAACTACACAGAGTTGTGTAAACATGTTATACTCTAAAGAAAATTTGTAATTTGTGGAACTCTCTCTCTCGCCTGCTCTGAATATATGTATGTCAGAAAACTGCTGAAATTTTTGTGCCTGAATAAACAAACTGAAGACTGAAAAAATCTGCTTAAACAACGTAAACAATTCTTTAGACAAATCCATTTTTTCTACACCGTGCAAAAAAGGATCTCTTTCCTCTCTTCTCTCTTTCCCTCTACTATTTACACAAGTCTGACAAGAACAAACCTTTAGACAAATAGGTGTTTTTTCTGCACTGTGTAAAAGAGGATATTTCTTTCTCTATCTTTAAATTCTATTCATAAAAATCTGATTGAATAAAACGTAAGTAAAATTATGTTAATTTTTTCGTTATGTTCCTCGTACTCACTGATGTTGCAGATGACACCGATGTCTTCCGAGTGACCACAGTTATGTGAATAAAATTCGCGATGAGAGCATTGTTCCAGACTGGTTTCCGCCCCACTGCATCGCAAGTCGTCCAGCAGAATGCGACCTGAACCTGGTCCGTATCTGACTGAGCTGATAACTGTTGCTTCAGTGCTGTAAACACACAGGTGTGCAACGTTCACTATTATCTTGTATTTTTTCATGCATTACCTTCACATACTATAATCTGCTTGACATTTACTATTCTTCAAAACAATATCAGAAAATTGAAGATACGTTATTATTTATTTCAGAAAATCTGTTGAGGCCAGAAAAAGTGACTTCATCGCCTCTGAAGAAATACAAAGCACCATCTTGATGTTCTTTTACTACCTGTAATTGTTTTACTGCTAGATCTCTAGCCATTCCTTTTTCTATTCTCATTCTCTCGTTCCATCAGTATGAATCTTAGAGGACGCAAAACATGACTATTGAAGGCAATATATAGATATAATACGAAAAAATAAAACTCTTCAAGTCAAGTACCAATAATTATTTCTTATCACACGCTACTGTTAAACAAAAATATCAGACTCACTCGTTAAATCCTAACATCCTGCAGGCCACTCTAGCTTCTTCTTTTCCAAATCCGTGGTTACACACTGTTCCCCATTCTCCATCGTAATATATCTCTAGACGTCCCGCCGTGTTTGTCCCGTTAACCAGACGAGCTTTCATTGGTTCAGCTAAAACATCATAACACAATCAGGATAAACGTGTTGTCGTTTCTGAATACAGGAGCATAACTTAGTGTTTACGTCGCAACTATATGGCGATAGCGACCAGGGAGCATTCCAGGCAACAAACTGTTGGGGTTTTTTTCAAGCTACAAAAATATTTACTGTCCTTATTAACGTAAAGCTTACATTATGTGTCTGGGTTTTAAAAGCGGAGTGGTAAACTACACGGAGTTGTGTAAACACGTAATACTCTAAAGAAAAATTGCAATTTGTTGAACTCTCCTTCTCCCTACTGCTTTGATGTCAGAAAACTGCTGAAATATTTGTGTCTTTATAAACAAGCTTCGTAAAAAACGTAAACAATTGTTTAGACAAATCCGTTTATTTTTCTACATGGTGTAAAAAGGATCTCTTTTCTCTCTTCTCTCTTTCCCTCTACTATTTATACAAATCTGACAAAAATCAAAACCTTTAGAAAATACGTTTTTCAAGCAATTTGTTAAAAAAGATTTCTCTTTCTCTATCTTGTACTACTATTTATACAAATCTGATTGATAAAAACAAAATTAAAATAATTAGTTAATTTCATTGTTATGTTCCTCGTACTTACTGATGCTGCAGGTGACACCGACATCTTCCGAGTGATGACAGTCTTGTGAATAAAGACCACTGTGAGAGCATTGTGCCAGACTGGTTTCTGCCCCAGTGCATTGCAACTCGTCCAGTAGAATGTCACCTGAACCTCGTCCGTATTTGACTGAGCTGACAACTGCTGCTGTAGGGCTATAAACACACAGGTGTACAACGGTCGCTATTATCTTGTATCTTTTTCATGAATTACCTTCATATTGTATAACCTACTCGGTTTTTACTATTCTTCAAAACTAGCATTCTAAGAAAAAAGGCCTTACGTCCTTACTCTGTATTTCGAAAACTCTGTTAAGGCCTGGTAAAAGGAGTTTACCACCTTTTACTGTAAGCACAGAAACCACCATCTTGATGTAATTTCACTATCTTTAATTGTTTTACTGTTGGGTCTCTAGCCATTCTTATTCTTTTCTCTCTCACACCTTTCATCAATAAGGATCTTAGAATATCCACAACCAAAGGACTATAACAGACAAATAATAGATATAACACGAGAGAAAGAGAAAACTCTTCGATTCCGGTGTTTATGATGATTTCTTATCACACGCTACTGTTAAACAAAAATATATGACTCACCCGTTAAATCCTAACATCCTGCAGGCAACTCTTGCTTCTTCTTTTCCAAATCCGGAGTTACACACTGTTCCCCATTCTCCATCGTAATATATCTCTAGACGTCCCGCCGTGTTTGTCCCGTTAACCAGACGAGCTTTCATTGGTTCAGCTAAAACATCATAACACAATCAGGATAAACGTGTTGTCGTTTCTGAATACAGGAGCATAACTTAGTGTTTACGTCGCAACTATATGGCGATAGCGACCAGGGAGCATTCCAGGCAACAAACTGTTGGGGTTTTTTTCAAGCTACAAAAATATTTACTGTCCTTATTAACGTAAAGCTTACATTATGTGTCTGGGTTTTAAAAGCGGAGTGGTAAACTACACGGAGTTGTGTAAACACGTAATACTCTAAAGAAAAATTGCAATTTGTTGAACTCTCCTTCTCCCTACTGCTTTGATGTCAGAAAACTGCTGAAATATTTGTGTCTTTATAAACAAGCTTCGTAAAAAACGTAAACAATTGTTTAGACAAATCCGTTTATTTTTCTACATGGTGTAAAAAGGATCTCTTTTCTCTCTTCTCTCTTTCCCTCTACTATTTATACAAATCTGACAAAAATCAAAACCTTTAGAAAATACGTTTTTCAAGCAATTTGTAAAAAAAGATTTCTCTTTCTCTATTTTTTACTACTATTTATACAAATCTGATTGATAAAAACAAAATTAAAGTAACTAGTTAATTTCATTGCTATGTTTCTCGTACTTACTGATGCTGCAGATGACACCGACATCTTCCGAGTGACCACAGTTATGTGAAAAAAGACCGCTGTGAGAGCATTGTGCCAGACTAGTTTCCACCCCAATGCATTGCACGTCGTCCAGCAGAATGTGACCTGAACCTCGTCCGTATCTGTCTGAGCTGACAACTGCTGCTGTAGGGCTATAAACACACAGGTGTACAACGGTCGCTATTATCTTGTATCTTTTTCATGAATTACCTTCATATTGTATAACCTACTTGGTTTTTACTATTCTTCAAAACTAGCATTCTAAGAAAAAAGGCCTTACGTCCTTACTCTGTATTTCGAAAACTCTGTTAAGGCCTGATAAAAGGAGTTTACCACCTTTTACTGTAAGCATAGAAACCACCATCTTGAGAGAGAAAGAGAAAACTCTTCGATTCCGGTGTTTATGATGATTTCTTATCACACGCTACTGTTAAACAAAAATATCAGACTCACTCGTTAAATCCTAACATCCTGCAGGCCACTCTAGCTTCTTCTTTTCCAAATTCGTCGTCACACACTGTTCCCCATTTGCCATCGTAATATATTTCTAGACGTCCCGCCGTGTTTGTCCCGTTAACCAGACGAGCTTTCATAGGTTCAGCTGAAACAATCATAATACGTCGAGTTAACGACTTGAAGAACGCGTTTAATTTTACTATGTTTATCACATTAAAGCCTAGGGGCATCGTTATTGATACTGCTGGTACCATCTATTAAGGTTTTAATTAAACTTCACAGAAGGGACCTTCAACCCGGGTTATTATCTTTAAATGACAAGCAACAAGATGTGAAGACAAAGAAGAAAAAAGTTGTCTTATTCACAATGTTAGCTTTTAAGGTCGTTTCTGCTACCTCCTACCCATCAGTAGTTTTTTTTGGTAAGAAAAGAAAGGTTGGAAAAGTTTCTATGGTATATATACATATATTCTTGTTTATTGGCTTTAAGTGGATGAGGATAACAATAATTGAGATGATGAAGAGTGTCTGCAAGTGGTTCGTACTTACAATATAACTTTTACAGATTTGTCCAACTTGGACAGACTAGACGCCACAGCTGCTAGGCTGACGATGAATAAGACTTTCTTAAAAGAAAAGAGTTCAAGAGTGCGCGTTCTGTCAGCACATTACCTCTGTCTGACTACGAATACCACTGCCACTGTTACCCCTGCTGTCTCACTGTCTCAACTTTATAATTAAGAGTCTCTTAATTCTGAGTAATAGAAAAGACGTAGAGAGAAAAGTCTGCGAGGTGAACAAGAATGTACAATTGATCATTTAACTTGCTGATGTGTATTAAGACGAGTGCTTATGCACTTGCTTAGCCAGGAAGCTCATGGCCATTCTTTCTTCCGAATCCACTTAAAGACAAAGTGTAAACTTATTGGTGCCTGAGCACAGCAACACGTTTTAATAAGACACGTTATCAACATCTTATAGCAGCTGGTTTAAAATAAAATGTTCATTGCACATACAGATCAGAATAAAAGAAGTACGATGACTGCTCTAATTTCAATAAAAGATAATGTCTTCCATTTTCCCCCTACGCTTCATAAAAAACACAAAGTGGATAATCTTAGTCACGTGGATACCCTAAAGTTCCTAGGTTACACAATAATTATAGTTTTGCAAACATCCATGAGAGGGTTGACGACACGCCTGTGAATCTATGTTGGTGTGGTACATGCTACATGTGGTAGGTAAGATGTGTTTTGTAACGGAACCGTAAAGAAATCCCGGTGTGTCCATGCTGATTTCTGATATGTTCGGCTACAATATACTGTGAACATTTATTTAAAACACCATGCTCTCAAATTTCTAAGCACCATTGAGACGAACAAAGTACAATTGCGGGATGTCAGCAAGTTACAGTAGCAAATATATTCATTTTAAAAGAGAGTTTCACAAAGTTTATACGTGAAAAATGATGCTAAGACTTATTAATATTTTTGGTTACTATCTTCGATTATTATGGTGCTATTTGTCAATTTGTATAGGAACTGCAGTCTGTGTTGAAGCCTTGATAACTTAATATGCCATTTAGAGTTTTTTCTACTTACCTAGGCTTGGTATGAGGAAAAGAGACATCAGGTAAGTACCGAGAACCCTCTTCAGCATCATGCTGCTGGGTATTCGTCGGTGCGACTGGTGAACAGTTGTGTTCGTGTTTCTGCCTGATGAGACACTGGATACAGACCGCAATGTGACAAGGAAGCAGAATAATGAGGCGGCGTGTGGAATGTCTCAATCTCATTGGCTGTCTCCAGACTCTCTCTTTCCGCTCAGGCGTATAATATGTTTTTACTCGTGTCGGCTTCTTTGCGCAAATGACAGTTTTGGAGAAAATTTGTTGTTGAACACATTGGCACAACGGATGTTCTCGAGTGTTACTTCTTGTTTTTGCCTCGACACTGAGCCTTTATCTTACGTTTCTTCAGGTTTACTCAAGATAATTTTTAAACATATAAAGAAAATGATCTGCAAAAAGTAGTTCTCAGAAAATTTCAAGACCTATGCCCAATATGCATAATCTTAATGATTTTTGTACCCATGCAACATGATTTGAATGCCCAAATTATAGTGGTTTCCAAAACATTAGAGACATAGCGATTAGCGTACACATATTTTATTTTTAGTTTGTACAGTTTATTAAACTATTCTGAGCTAACAATTTTAGTAGGACTTGAAATCTTTTGCGACCTGATCGATTTAACACACAAACGATTTTGTCATGTGAAAAGGTTTAACGACACACTGATGGAAATATCAGACCTAGAAAATTGCAGAGGGGGGATGAGTGAGCTCGCGTGTGAGTTCTTCTTACTGAAGCCAACACTCAACACTTCAAGTCATACTCTAAACATTGCGAAAAGAGGCGGATGTGTCTGTGCTCATGTTTGGTGGCTAGAAAGTGAATGTGGATGCAGATTCAAGATAACGCGAAGTGCTTGTTTCCGTCGGTTGTCATTAGATATCAAGTGTAACAGTGTTTGTGCCTCTTTCTATGTCTTTCTTTGCTAGTTCGCTGTATACTGGTCAGTATCTCACAGTTTATGTCTGTGTGCGTGTCTTCGCATCGGTGTGTGTGTGTGTGTGTGTGTGTGTGTGTGTGTGTGTGTGTGGACACTCATAATTAAATGTGTACTTTATAGAAATTTGTGGGGATAGTATTGCGCTGCCTGTTAACCTGTCTGTCATACGCTCTTTCCTGTTGTCTTCACACTAAAACTAACTTATGTTACTTGACTCATTCTTGAAGTCAGGCTGCGGGCTTTCCACCCACTGGGACGGAAGTTTTTAGCCCTTTCTCAAAAAATCATTAAAAAATAACTAAAAGAGGTAGAGGAACAATTTAAATTGATAATGATAGATCGAAATATGTAGAAAAGAAACAGCTTTACCTTGTGTTTGCTTAAAAACATACTTTTATAGTATTCCCAACCGAAAATGCCATGATAATGAGTGCATCCCAAAATATTTTCGTGGTGACAGTACACGTTTCTAAAAGCATACTTGAAAATAACATAAGGGACTTTTTTCTATATAGGTAGAAGACTATTCAGTTAACTGTCGCCGGCCAACGCTTCACTTCCCAAGGAGACACGTCTAGTGGAGAGACACTGAGTGTAGGGGAGTGAAGGCTGCATCTTCTGAGAAAGGTTCATTGTTTCTATTTTTTATAGTCTTTTAACATATTTTGTTTATGCAATTAAATGTATACAGGCCTGCAAAAGAGGGTTGCTTTGTATGAGGAAATAGGGGCCAGTTGCACAACACGTTTTTAAACCTTAAAACTGTTCTAAAGAAGCAAAATCTCTTCTTAGCCATTTTGATGCATTGCAGAAAAACATACACAAAATTGTACTGACAGGACGGAAAGTCAGACTTCAACAACTTTATCTTACTTAAAGCAGTTTGAGTTTTAAAAATTCCAAAATTGTGGTGTGCACTTTAAACTAATTATCTAACTAGAGTTAAGGCCTAAAAGTGTTTAAAGTTAGAAATGTTGTGTGCAACTGGTCCCAGGCGTATAGGTGAACGCGAGTGGCTGTGACATATTTGGTGACCCCGATGTGATCACACGGCGATCTGTGCCGCTGTGACGTGACCCCCGCTGTGATCGGAGAAGTGCTCTGCCTCGCGCGGTTTGCCTGTAAGATGAGAGGTTATAATTGCTTGTTGGTTTTCCCCGTGCTCAGGAGAAAATAGGCATTGTTGACATGTGTTCCGTCCCCCCCCCCCGCATCCAGCTCCCCGGGTCTGTAGGGGTGTACATTTTTTCGTCCCCCACAGTAAGGAAATAGTCTCTGTATCTGCCTGTGCCTTCTTTCTTTCTTCCCCCGCTCTTATCATCCTTCTGTCTTTTTCTGCGCTGTTGTATTTCTCTTCGTAGACACCTTTTACTTATTGTTTGCACATCCTTTGTATTTCATGCAGGCTTTGGCCATTTGATGAATTTTGTGTAAGAGTGATTAGTGTATAATTAAAAAAAATACTTTTTATTCTCTTCTTGCATTTGAGAATTGTATTGTTAGTCATACTGTGCACTTGAATATTTTGTACTGAAACCTGATTTTACGGCAAGGAGTTCAACTTTGTAACTTCCCTGAAGTTTGCCTACTGATTTTACTGATATTTGTGGGATTTCTTTTGTCATTATCAAGGATTAGTTAATAAAAGTTTAATTCACCCGCGGCTCTCTCTAGCCGGTTAATTACTGTGCCTCCGCTGTCCATTTGCAACCAGTCGACCGTGCCCGGTCCTTGGTCCGTAATGTTTTGGTTGTTATGTACCTGACCAAAGTTCATTGACACAGGTATCAGCTGACCGACACCTTCTCCACAGTGACGCGACAGACGATCGGTGTATCCTACCCCGTCTTCTGCCGCCCTTTCCCCTGTGCATTCAGCTTTTGCCGAACTCTCGACAGCTTCAGACCTATCGTCCTCTGCCGCTAACCTACTTCTGCAATGCCGCGACGTCTGGCAACAAAACTTACCTTCTGCAAGTTGCGCGACACCATGAGCAGCCCGTTGACAGTCCAGCCGCTGGTGCATACACGGTGCACATGCAGCCGTCCCGCTCACCCTTCGTGAGTCAGACCGCATGCAAGTGCGGTTACGTATCCCGGGGTGAGGACTACCTGGGGTGAGAAACACCTTGACCGTTACTGGCGATGCGCACTCGACCTTTCCCGTTGACGTCACACGACTTCCACCCGGGTCCCAAACGCAAGGACACGTGCCCTTTTGCTGACCACGCCCTCTTTTCCTCTTTTTGCGCTGAGGCTAGGTCCGTCGGAATGTTGACTTGACTTCACGTCTCTTTCTAAACCGCCAATATGATGTCCCCATTAGCAAGGCTACCCTGAGTACCCTCACCTTCGACCGATGGTGCATTTTAACTCTTACTCGGACTCTTTCTCGCTGTCTGTCATGAGATAACAGCCGCGGGGACCCTTTCAATCTCACCACCCGTGGGTCTGACGAAATCACCCCTCTTTCCGATATCAACTCTTTCCTGGCAACAGCTAGGAACACCCACTGCTTTCTCCGCTTTTTCCCTATTTTTCCAGCCGTACGTTTGCTAACCTCATCACAGTAGCATCTAACTCACTAGCCCCATCACCAACATCCATCTCGCTAGCACCTAGCTCACTAGTATCCACCTCGCTAGCACCGAGCTCACTAGCCTCATCGTCATGAGTATTCCACTCGCTAGCCTCGATCTCGCTAGCATCTAGCCAGTTAGCCCTTATATCGTTAACATGTAGCTCGCAAGTCTCATCATCGCTTGCTCCCACTTTGCTAGCCAAGTCATTATTAATGCCTATCTCGCTAGCATCTACATAGCTAGCCTCATCCTCGCTAGCCTTCCCTTCGCTGTGATCTAGGTCGGTAACCTCAGCCGACCTCTGATCACCGTTTCCACCACGCCAAGCTTTGCCGACCGTTACCGTCCCACGCCGCTCGTTGCCATGGGGACAACGACGCGAGAAGTGACCTACCTCCCAGCAACTGTAGCATTTTACACCTACAGGTGTTTTCTGCCGGTCTGATCTTTGAGGGCAGAACCTAGCGATATGCCCTGCGCTGTTACAGCTGTAACAAATGACAGGGGTTGCAACCTCACGTTGCTCATCCTGACATGATACAGTAGCTGCGCTAACACTATCGCCGTTGACCAGAACGGTACTTCCCCTTCGCGTTACTTGACCAACCTCCCAACGAATAGCTAGGCCAGCTACACACACACTATCTGTTCAGATCCCGGACGAGCTACCCAATATGTAATAGGACGCACATACACTTACCTTGCATACACACGACGCATATTACACACATACACCACGCTCGACGATCCCCCAGTAGGTGGGGATGAAAGTGAAGAGATCTCTGGTTGATTTATGGAAGATGAAGAACTTGCTGCTCTCTTTTCTAACTGGCCATGGAACCGTCTCGTTTCTTCTTCTTTTTTTACGTCATTCTTTTCCCAAAATTACGACGAACGAATGACGCACACAAGACGTCAAACACAAGACACCATTCACACACGAAACAATACAAGACCTACCCCTAACCTATTACACTAAAAGAAAGGATGGATTTAGAAGCTTGTATATCCCAAGGAGAGAGCATTGACAGGTGATGCGATCACCTAATTTGTTGTACAGCGCATTGAGAAATATGAGAAAAATGAGTGAGAAAGGTTGGAGAAGAAAGAGCAGAAAGAGCAGAGAGGCTTGAGAAAGAGAGAAGTGAAAGGGAATAAAGAAGTGAGAAAGAAAAAGTTGAGAGAGAAAGAACAGAAAAGAAAGAAGAAGTTGAGAGAGAAGAGAGATTAGATAAAGAAAAGGCTGAGAGAGAAGAAAGATTAGAGAAAGAAAAGTTTGAGCGTGAAGAATGGCTAGACAGAGAGCGCGAATAGAGAAAGAAGAACGAATGAGGGAGAGAGAAGAAAGCGAGAGAGAAAGGGATTTTGAATTGACTAGATTAAGAATAGAGAGTGACAGAACTGGTACTGAAGAGCAAGGAAGAGAATCAGTTCCAAAAGAGCTCACGCCGAAGTTACCTATCTTCAAAGAGTATGTGGATAATATTGACTCTTTTCTCTTTACTTTTGAAGCCCATGCCCAGGATTTGCGCTGGCCAAGAGATTTATGGTCAGTACATCTATCCGCTACTTTTCAGGGAGAAGCCCTCAAGTTATACCACGCCCTTTGTGCTCAACGACTTGTTGATTATGATGAACTGAAAAAACAATTCCTGCTAAACTTTCAATGTACAGAGCAAGAGTTTAGGGAAAAATAATGACAATCAGACCAGCTAAAGGACAATCAATGCAATCGTTTCTCACCAGAATGAGTAGTCTCTCAGATAGGTGGTTTACATTATCAGGCAACACTAAATCGTATGAAAGCCTGCGAGACCTCATCCTTAGAGAACAATCTAGTGTCTCCAAGGAAGTAGCTGGTTTTTTGAAAGAAAGAGACTCAAAAACAATGGTAGAAATGACGGAATTTGCGGAAAAGTACCGACTGGCTCATCCGAGCAAGAGCATGGCTCGACGACAAGAAACAAACATGTTCAAGAACGTGTGTTGGTAGACCTAATGTGTTTACCAGCCAGTCAAGACATCAATATTCTGTTGGCGAATCTAAAGCCAGAACAGGACCCACTTGGCCATATTAGTGAACACTTACCTCTGCCAGCATTGGGAAACTACACTAGAGACAACGAGGAAGGCAGAAGAGAAAGACACGTCCCCTTTAGGAGGACTGTCATGACTAAGAGGATAAAGGTCGTCTGTATCCAACACCAGGTCAACGAGTCACGTGGTGTGTGCTCCTGGAGATCAGCGGCAAGCCATCATGAGTAAAACACTGCACACCTTGCAGCTAGAGATTGTGTAGAAGACACCGTCTCTTGTTGCTTTCTCTGACTAATTATGTGTGTGGTCTTAGGCGGTAAAACTAGAAGCTAGAATATTAACATCTGTCACCCATACTTCTTACATTACTGTGTGTACTCGGATTTTAAGACAACCTTGTATGCAATGAGCAACACGTTGTGGTATTTTTTATTGATAATAACACAAACCACGGTTAGTC